>VDFB02327084.1:315629-436620 GCA_007258455.2 Sequoia sempervirens
AGAAGAAATGGAATCCTTGTTGAAAAATTAGACTTGGGAATTATGCAAGTTGCCTGCAGGTAAAAAGGCTTTACCAAACGAATGGGTTTATAGGCTGAAAGAGGAGGATGGAGGTAAGAAAAGATTTAAAGCTAAATTAGTTGTAAAGGGATTTGCACAGAAAAAGGGTATTGATTTTGATGAAATTTTTTCTCTAGTTATTAAAATGACTTCTATTCGTATTGTATTAAGTATTGTGGTTGCTGAAGATTTGCATTTAGAACAACTTGATGTTAAAGCAACCTTTCTCCATGGTGATTTGGAAGAGGAAATATATATGGACCAGCCACAAGGATTTGAGGTCAAAGGTAAGGAGAAACTAGTGTGTAGATTGAAGAAAAGTTTATATGGCTTGAAGCAAGCACCTCTGCAATGGTACTTGAAATTTGATAGTTTTATGGTTGAGCAAGGCTACAGCAGGTGTAATTCTGACCATTGTGTTTATTTTAAGAGTTTGGATAATGACAGCTACATTATTTTATGTTTATATGTTGATAACATGCTTGTAGTTGGGTCTAACATGGGTCACATAAGTGAGCTAAAACAACAGTTAGCAATATATTTTGCTATTTGTGTGAAGGATTAAGGGGCAACAAAACAAATCCTTGGTATGAAAATTTGTAGAGATAGGAAAAACAAAAAATTGTTTTTATCTCAGGCTAATTATGTTGAAAAGGTGTTGCAGAGATTTCATATGGAGAATGCAAAAGTTGTTAGCACACCTTTTCCTAGTCATGTTAAGTTGACTAAGGATATGTGTCCAAAGACACAAGAGGAAGAAAAAATGTCCAAGGTACCATATGCTTCAGCTGTAGGAAGTTTAATGTATGCCATGGTATGCACAAGACCGGATATTGCACATGCCATAGGAGTTGTTAGCAATTATTTGAGTTATCCCAGAGTCAAGCATTGGAATGCAGTAAAATGGATTCTCAAGTACTTGAGAGGTACATCCAATAAATATTTATGTTTTGGGGCTCTAACACTGATTTAAAAGGCTATGTTGACTCAAATTTGGTAGGGGATATAGATACCAGGTGGAGTACCATAGGTTATGTATTTACAATTGGTGGGATAGCAGTGAGTTGGATTTCTCAATTGCAAAAGGTGGTTGCTTTATCCACCACAAAGGCAGAGTATGTTGCTGCAACAGAGGCGACAAAGGAGATGATATGGCTGCAACTTTTCATGGATGAGTTGGGAAAACAACATGCTGGAAATTACTTGTTTACAGACAACCAGAGTGCTATACATCTTGCAAAGAATTCTACCTTGCATTCTAAAAAAAAACACATACAGTTAAAATATCATTTCATTCAGTCAGTGTTGGAGGATGGACAGGTCAAGCTGGACAAGATACATACAGATGTCAATCCAGTGGATATGTTTACGAAGGCGGTGACAAGGGAGAAGCTGAGCTCCTCTTCAGCTTTAGTTGGCCTTCAATGTTGAATTCAAGTATAACAAAGCAACAAGGTCCAAGGTACTTATTTCCAGTGGGAGTTGTAATTGCAGCAGTGTCGTCCAGGATCAATCTCCAAGTGGGAGATTGTTGGTATGTGGCGGTTGATCATGCTATACTATATAGCCAATGGTATACTGTACACCCCGACATGTATCCTTGCCAGGTTTTGGGGCCGGGCCAGGCCCTAGGCAGGGGTTCGGGGGTGGCAACTCTCAAGAAAAATTTTCCTCCTACTTTTTCGTGTCATCACCGAAAAAGGGAAAAATCAACGAAAAAAGAAAATTCCGATTTTGTAGAACCCAAAATCTGGAAGCTTCTAAGCTTGATAAAAAAGGGGTTTGGATGGGTGTTACAGGATAATGAAAAATGCAATTATTTGTAAGATTGTAACAGGTTTTTGCACTGGATAATAAAATCATTGGATGACTGCAGTTTGGTGGATGTAGCTCGGATTGGGTGAACCACGTTAAATTCTCTGTGTTATAATTTATTCTATGTTTTTAGTTTCTTTGTTTATTACTTAAATCTGCATTTAATTGTTAGATATCTTCCTTTCTAACCCTAACACTACATTCTTAATATCTACAAGGATAAGGGATTGATTTTGACATAGTATTATGGTTGGCCATTAGGATTTCGGTTTATGGTGGAAATTTACCATTGAAGGGATGAATTTTTTTATAAAATTTGGTTAAGGATGGCGTCATTGGTTGTGTTTTGGAATGGAGGTGTATGTGTTTGAGAGGGAATTGAATGGAATACTTATGGGAGGTAAAGAGGTAGGAGATATGATGTGAGATGCCACAAAGGTACAAGGATTGTTAGTGGAAATACCCAAGGTAGGAATGACATTACTAGTAGGTTACATCATTGTGGTAACTTGAGGGTTGGTGTAGGTAGGAATAGAGGAAATTGTTGGAGGAATTTGGGTTCCTCCTTGACTTTGATCATTGTTCAAAGTTTGAGTACAACTAGTCATTGAGGTAATATTCTTGCCAAAAATATGAGCTATTTTATGCATAATATCTATTCATTTTTCGATTTCAATCATTTGGTGTATGTTATCTATGGTAGGAATAGCGGTGTTGGAAATGTTTTCTGTACTCACTAGGTTTTGTAGGTTTTCTAATTCTTCATGGATTTGGATTATGTTTTCTTGAGGAACACTAGCAACCATTGTTTCAACACTTGTCATACTACTTGAAGGAAAAGAGTTGTCAAGGGTATGGTCCATACCTAGTGAACTAGTGTCAACACTATGAGTGAAAGAGCTAGATAAACCAAGATCCATGATAAGTGTGTTATCGCAGGATGACATGAGTCTCAAACTACATCTCACTATAGTATTAGCAATTAGACACCAAGTTGTAAAGCTCATGCAAAGGATAGTTAGTGAATGCAAGTTAAATAAAATGAACACAAGATAAATGATATGCTTTAATTCCAATTCTTATGTTTACAAATGCACTCAAGATGAAACCAAATTAAGCTAGATCTAATGAAATGAATGAATAAAAAACTCAACAAATTGAAATAGAGATCTGACAGTAGTAAACATAAGCATAGAAATGAAGTTTTAAATGTTGTACAATGTAGATTTAGACCTGATTCGAGATTAAATCACCCAAAGGGGTGAATGCGTCCAATTTAGGGTTTTTGGAAGGTTCAAATAGTGAAAAATAGACAACACATAATGCCCATAAATCTGGAAAAATAACTTGTACAAGGACTAAATCACCTAGGTGGGCGAATGAGTCCTATATTAGGGTTTTTAAACTAAATTAAGAAAATTATAAGTTGATTTTAAAATGTCTAAGTTGTATGCTCACTTGACTATTTTCTATGATAGATTTTCAATGAAATTCAATGATGCAAGATGCAAAAATGCAACTTATATGCAATTTTCACTAATGTAATATTTAGAAGCCCTAGATGCAATCCAACTAGAATGCAAATCTAATGCAAAGTTAATGTGCGCTAGGTCTAGAACTACAATGTTATCCAAAAAAAAAACTCAAGTGTCCAAAGGTCAAGTTCACCAAAATGATTAAACAAAAATAGGGTTCCACCTTTTGGGAGATGGAATTTAGGACCTATTTCACACTTTAATCATTGGGAAACCAAGATCCCTCAACCAAGTGACTCAATTGAGGGAAGGACTAGTGGTTTCCTTGTGTGATTAAATGGGGGTTCACTATTAAATGAAGATTTAAAGGAGAAATGCAAACTCTATGTACAAAACCCTAGAAACTTAAGAGCATGAAATCATATTGATAAACAAAGAGAAACAAAAAAGTACCTGGAGGAGTGAAGATGACTAAACAAGGTCTGAAAATCCTAAAAAAATGTTGTTTATGAAGTGCATTGGAACTCATATGCCAAACTGGGCAATTTAGTCTTGCTACAAGAATTTGGGTAGAATTTATAATCTCTTGGTGACTAATTAGAATCCATTGAAATATGCCAAAAGGGCTATACATGGACTCATACTCTCAAGGTGGTGATTTAGTCCCATTATTAGGATTTTATCCAATATTTCTATAGCCTCTAGTGATCTTATGTAACTTTTGTCTTGTATGATCTTTAGATCCAAAAAGTTTGAATTTTGATCTGTAGGTGAGTTTCTGTGAAGATGACAACTTTGACATCTTTTGTAACTTTGTCTTCAAAGGATCTTCAAGCTCCAAAACACCTAGATTTGCAATCACACATCAAGAGAGAAAAATGTTGTTTTATTAGTGGATAGGGGTTTTCCTTGGTCAAACCCTGTTTTGGTAATTAAACCTTGAAATGGAATAGAAAAGCATGAAGGAACGATGAATGAATAGATGTAATGTTGCAACTCACCAAACCCTTGTAACAAAGGTAGAAAACTTGTGTGAAATGGCTCCAATGGATGTGGATCTTGACTCTTGATTGTTGATATGAAATATTGTCTTTGAATGCTTGCTTGAATCATGAAAACCTACATCACAAATGTTAGCTCACAAACACACATGATGCATGAAGAATTTGACATGATGCTTGAATATTGAATGTTGCTCCAAATGCTTGATGATTTTCTCTTGAATTCTCTTGTAAAATACTCACTTGAATTCTCATAAGATCACTTGAATTTTCTAGGTGACTTGTAAACTTGCTAGGAGAAATTATGTGAAATAACCTTGTATTTATACTCGTTTATGCCAAATTTCCCAAAATTACAACACTACAAATTGAAATCAAATCTAGGATAATAAAATCCCACTAAGAACTTGAATTAAAAATAGGTCTTGATTAGAGCGGGACTCATACGCTAGGTTGGGCGTATGAGTCCCAATGGTTCAAACTAGGGACACAAACTCCAAGAAGTGTTAAGTTCAATGTAATATTTAAAATCAAGGCCCGAGACCTAGGTGGGACCCATATGCCCAAAGGGGCGTATGAGTCCCATATCACTAGATCTAGAACACATAACCTCAAACATTAAATCATGATTTTCCATTTGTTAAATGTTGGGATTATCCTCATAAAAATGCATTTAATTAGGATTGTGGATGCAAAATAGGACCAATTAAGGCATAAATAGACCTAATTTTAATTAAAAGGGGCCCAAAACTTTATGTGAACATTTAAGACATATTACAACACTAAATTAAGGCATCACTTGGTTCATTTTATTAATTCCAAATTAAGTGAGGAAAAGGGATACTTTTTCCATCACTACAAAATTCAATAAACAATGTATGAGAATCTCTTGGTTATATAACTAAGGTGAGACATAGGATTAAACAATATTATGACAAGTTTCTTAATCTTATGTCATGTGACAACTTATTGTTGGAGATCAGGATTGCACCCACAAACAAGCTGGGCTTGTTTGATCTTGGCTCAACATGGAAACACTCTCTGATTTATGGGTAAACCAATTAGTGAGAGTGAATCTCCAGATCAGGGTTGGTTCCCTTTCAACTAACCACCTAACCTATGCAAATTCAAGGGGAAACGGGGCAAAAAAACTAAAAAAATCAAACTCCTACAACTCAAGATGATTAGCTGAAAAAAGAAATTTTTATTACACTTAACTCACAACACTGCTTTGGCAACACTTAACTCTCACAACTCACCATGATGCTTTCAATTCATCAATAATTTGCATAAAAACTCTTAGGACATAATACAATGTGCAACCTAAATATATAACAACATTTGAAATTCACTCACAATAATAGGACAAAGAAGGATTCGATAGTTTGAATCACAACAAAGTCACACCATCACCATAAGATCATGACAAAAGGGAGAGAAGGAGAAATCTGTTATTTTTTATATGCCAGTGGAGGAACAAGGCATCAAAATCTAATTCAAAATCTGGTTTACAAAGCTCTCAAAATCACTAAGAAAGCAAGAAACTAAAATGATCTTGAAACCTGAGAAAATCAAAAAATTTCCAATATATAGCCAAAAGTGACCTTGTGGTGCCAAAATAGAAAAATCCAAGCTGTTGTCCTTAAAAAAGGCAACTTCATTTGCATTTTTGAGCTCCCTCAAAAATTCTAAAAAATAGTCACCTAAACAACTCCAAAAGGCATCAAAAGATGGAAAGTTGTCATCTCCCAAAGGTTGGTCCAAAAAACCCCAAAAAATAAGGTTCCAACTGTCCAAAACTGAAAATAGAAAGCCTGAACTGCCACCTCTTTTCCAAATCCGCCCAGCAACTGAACTCAAAATGGAAAGTCCTAGTGTGAACTAAAGTGCACTACACAGCTGCATTTAAAAAAATAACAACTAACTTAAGCAATTTATAGAAACATTACCTAGCTAGTATTTTACAATCTTGCAGTTTCACAAAATAAAATAGAAACCCTCTTTGTTACATTTTATTTTTCACAATTTCACTTCCAAATGCCCTGATTTTTCTTCAAATATTTTTATTTTGCATCAATGTTTGCAAAAATCAAAAAATATTATGCCAACTCTACATACATTTGATTTTTCTACCAAAAAAACTATAAAGATGTTTATGCTCCATTACATATTTGAATTCAACTTATATGACTTAGGTAAAAATAAAAACCTAAATTCACTATCTTGACCCTCCAAGGCACATTGTATGAAAAGCTTCTAAGGCATGAAAGAGGGGAAAACCCTAATGAAGGATCAATGTGCATTGTATATGTTTGATTTTCTACAAAAATCAAAGAAAATGGGAAAAATTCCTAAGGCATTCGACCTAGGTTCATGAATAATTAATAAAGCATTGAAAGGATGAAATTTATGTGATTAAAAATCACATCGGCCAAAATAGGGTAAAAACCCTAACACAAAAAGGCTATCCTTCACTTTATTCACTTGTCATTTTTCATCAGCCTCTTGAAAAAATGTGTGCTCTGCTTGTGCACCGCCATGGAGGGATTAGGGTTCAACGTTGGAACCACCATTCGCGCTCCTCTCTTTCAATTTTTTGGTGCATTTGGTCTCCTTCATCGATGGTAATCTTTTGACTCTACTTTCTATGATTTCGTTGGCTCGTTTCAATGAGAGATAGGGCCTTTTGGCAGTGGCCACCACTGTATTTTGATGCATTTTATTCTCTTGGTTGTGTTGACATTTCTTGCTATTGTGGTGTGGCTGCCATGAGACTTGCTTGAAGCATTTTGTGAAGGATTTTTTAGAGCTTCCCGTGTTAGCTTGGTCGCGGGTTTGTGATACTCCACCACAAATATGCGAAGGTAAGCTTGCTCTTTTCCATTTTACCAGCATTCTCCTCTTAAATAAAGCTCATTTAAGCTTTCTCTTGCAAAAAATATGAAGTATTGTGGGTTTTTTGAGCTCGACCATTCACATAGGCCGTGACCACTGTATATTTATTTCTCCACTGTTCAATGAAAATTGGATCGACCCTGCTATTATTGACAAATGGAAACCCTTTATAATGAAATGCTTCTTTTGCTAGGGTTTCTAAAACCCTTTCAAGGCCATGGCTTGCAGCTTTACTCCATCATTTCTCCTTTGTCGAATGAAATACTTTGAAAATGACAATTTTATTTGAAACCCTCATTTATATGGCTCGATATCTTTCAATGGTTGTGGCTTGTACACCTTACTCCACCATTTTGAAGGTTTCTTTGCAACTCAAGGTAGAAACCCTTGTTGTTTTACTCTTGTATTTGCACTTTGATTCGAACCCTAAATGGGTACCTTGGCTTATGAAGAAAAAATTGGCCTCTCCAGGCTGCGGGTATGAGAATGAAACTTAGGGTTTTCTCCATTGTTTGAATTTGAATTAAACTTCCCATCTCTAAATTCTAGAAAAAAATCACTCAGATCTTATGGGGGTTTTGCTCCAAACCTAAATTGGCACCATTGCACTTGTACTCTTTGGAACCATGGCTTGACACTTAGGCTTGCTGTAGCATAATCCATTATTTTGAAAGAGAAAAATGACATCATTTAACATGCAGATTTTACTTTCAAATGTATTGTATATTGATATGCTCCATTTATTATCATGCAATCATTTGCTTTCAGCCACTATGATACTATTGTAGATCACTTGATGGTCATTTTTTTCACTTTATTCCCTTATTAGATAAATTTGAAAGTTTCAAAACATGTACATTTCACTTTCACTTTCACATTTTTGTGCCTCATTTTGCATCACAAATAGGTAATGAGCATTTGTAATCAGGTTTTACCATATAGTAATGACATCAAAACACTGAAACTAGCTCACATATTGCATATTCTTTACTTGGAACAATGTTGTTTCATCTTGTACTCTTCATGCATTTTTATTTATGAACAACATGATAATGTGAAAGCTATCATTGCATAGAAGATTTTGAAATATGAAGCATTCTATTATGGTGTTCTAGATCCCTTCATTTGCTTCAACTGTAATTGATGATTATAAACAAGGCATTATGTATGCCTGTTCACTATCACATTATGTAATCATGCACTTGAATAGTTGATCACCTATGATTTTCAACTCATTGCACTTCGGGGTTGACTGTCCTGAGTGGTCAACTGTTTGAGTCTTCTTGGCACTTTATGATGCACTCCATCTGATGGATGTCTTTCCTTGAGAATTTTGGATATGTTTCTTTATCAATCCCTCTTTGGATGCTTTGGGAAAAACATGTTGGGTCTCAACCCTTGTGGGAGCCTGTTCTACCCCACATGCTTTATGATATTCAATCTAGATTAGCAGCCTGATTTGTCCTATAACTGCACATGGAAACAAACAATGTTAGATAAAAAAACAATATGATATCATGACGTTTCCTCTTTGGCTTCTGTCACTTTTCTTGATCTTGCTCAATTGTTTCATTGTACAATTAGCAACATTCTCCATTATTGTAGATAGTTCATATAGGAATGTTCATGGTCAAAGCTCTAACAACATCTTCATCATCTCTTGCAGACTTATCTAGAGCACGAGAACAAGGATGGTGCACCATTCTAGGATCACTTCGAAGACTCACAGGAAATGATGATTATGTTCACTCTTATGTGTCTTCTTTCTTTTTATCTTCAATAGTGTAGAATGCCTTTGTTGCTACATTGTCATAGCTACTCCCACGGCTTGTGTGGGACATCTATTTCTTCATTACCCAATGAATATGAATTCAACATTTGAAAATTACTTGTTCAATTCTGTATCTTTTCCTTTCATGTAAAATAATGTTTGGACAATACAACTGAATACATAATGAAACATCTCTTTTCACATTACGCAATTATTTTAATGTTGTAACTGACTCAGACAACTTAAACACATTGCATCTCAAAAAATTCAAATAACTCAACAATTGCAATGATTAAATCATCTGCAGAGGTTAACTTGAATTTTCACCTAAAAATGAATGTTTAAGCAAACCAACTATGTCAAATTGAGCTATAAGTGAAAATTTGATAACACTTATCATAACTACTGAGGACACATTTGTTAAAATTCAAAAGATAAGATGACAAAGTTAACACCTTATAGAAAGATTCCTTCTTAGGACCTAACTAAAATTAACATGTAAATAGGACCTACTAATGAATAGATAGGTAAAACACCTATTTACTATTGAGAAAATGTGTCTCAACCTTGCAATTACATAAGGTAATGTTGATATGACAACGATGGGGGTGGGGGCATAGGGGGAATCCCCCCCACGAGGGGTCCTAGGGGATCATCCCCCCGGGTGGGGTCCAAGGACAATGTGTCCTGATGGGGGCTCAAGGGAAGCACCCCCAAAAGGAAAATTTTATTTATATTTTATTATTGTAGATCTAGATTGTTCATTATTATGTCTCATATCTGACGATTGATATTTTGTTAGCTTGACTTTCCCTAGAAGGAAACCCTATTTTATGAGGGTGTTGTATTACAGCTATGTATTGTGATTTATTCTGAGAGTTTGATAGTTGTCATGTTGTCTCTGGATCTCTGGTGGTGATACTCTTGTGAGAAGCATGCTTTGCAAGTATATTGTAATCTTTGTGGTTTTTGAATAATATATTGGGTGACTTTTGGAGTGTGGGGTTTTTCTCCCAAAAGGATTTTCCCCACGTAAATCATTGTTTTGTGGTATGCATGATATCTATGTCTATTTTTGTTTAAGTTTCTATAACTGTTACAGATCTTCAAAAATTTTGCATTATTATCCTCTCAAGATTAGTGTAGGAAGTTGTTCTGCTACCTTAGCTTCCTTACATTTACACCAAAAAAAATGAAGAGAATAGTTTGCAAGAGGAATTGAATATCCCTTGAGAATGAAGGAATCTAAAATTAGAGGTATACATTCATGTGTGTTAAAGGTGAGAGAAACAAAAAAACTACCTCTCCACTAATATGTAGAGTTGGATTAATAAATTGGAAAGAATTATCCTTCCCTTGAGCAATGAGGTGATAAATATTGAAGTTTTTAGAAAGGAAGGGGTGAGAATTTTTATTTACCTCTTGGTAGTAGAGCCATGGAGAAACTTTAACGATCAAGAGACGCTATTACAAAATATCCTTGAGATGATCTCCAAAAAATAGAATGAGAACTTGATGAAACCTGTTGCAAGTATGAGCAAGTTTTGGAGGTGTTGTCATTAATGTTGTCAATAATGTCAACATAGTTCAATATGTTGTAGATTGTACATGTATAGTTGAGATGTTGCTGAGATGTTGTGAGTACATGGAGCCATCTTTATGTTGCTGCAGATGTGTTGTATTGATGAGTTTCCAAGTGCTTTTGAGAAAATTAATAAAGAAGAGAAGTCATAGTGATGAATGTGTTTAGAATGTGCTCTGGTATGTGCTCTGCATTTCTCCTGTGTTGATCCTATGCTTGTGCAGATTTGAAGGTTTGATAATTGTGATTTAGTGGTGATATCTCCTAAGTTTTAGCTTTTGGTTTGATGGTACATGAAAGTTATGTTCACCGATATGTGAACTGTTCTGGCAGAGTTGGTCTTCTATTGACTGGGAGAAATATTGCTGCTCTACAATCCTCTGTTTCATTTGAGATCTTGTGGATCTGGAATATGTCTTGTGAAGGTCTTTTTTGTGCTTTGGAAAAGATGTTTGAAGATTAAAGTCATGTTTTAGTATTTCAGTGTGAGTTTATACAGTCCAAACAGACTGATGAAAGGTGTTCAATGATTGAAGTTTGTTGTTTTGCTACGGATGTATCTGGAAGATTCTGAGATGTATTCTTGTGCATAAGGAAGCATGTTGTGGAATCCACATGTCATCTTCTTCTTGGGAAGCATGTACATCAATGATCATTTGTGTTTTCATTAGGTTTGGTTGACCTAGTGTTTACACTTCATTCGAAGAATAAAATTAAATTAAGGAAGCATGTGGTTGATCTAAGACATTATTTTTGGTCTTGGTTAAATGTGTTAATTGTTCCACTCTTATTCCTTTCCACCGCGGGAATTTTGAGTTGCTGACCTAATTTGAATTTATGAATTGAGGTATTTGTGGTCGACTTTGGAGAGAGTTTCTAAGGTTGAGGATGGTATAAAAGCAAGTCGAATTATGAAGAATTGTATGACAGTGTGATGCAAAGTGATGAAAGTGAGCCACAAATCATAAGAGCAAAAGTGTGTGTGCGAGTAAGTTGAGACAATGGTACTTCATTGTGTTGGATTCCTAAAGGAAGTGAGCTAAAGGTTTCTGCAATCCTTATTTAAGCTGCAGATGTGTTAATTGTTGTGGTGGATCTTTTTGTTCTCTTTTGTATCTATAGGCAATGAGCCTCCTTGTTGGATAGTGAGTCCTTTCTATGGACAATGAGTCCCTTTTGTAGGCAGTGAGCCTTTGTACTTGGATAGTGAGTCCTCTTCTGGGCAGTGAGCCTTTGTTTTATAATCTTTATATTGTGAGTTAACCCTCACAGTGGTTTTTCCCTCATTGGGTTTTCCATGTAAAAATCTAGTGTTCGTTGTGTTGATTTACTTTTTGTTACTTGTGTTTCATTCTCTTCTTAATAAAAAAATAGTGTGGTTTGGAATCAATAAGTATTGAAGTTTTAAAGTTTGAATTTTGTGATAATTGATTCACCCCCCCTCTTAGTTGTCATGTGCCTATTTAACAATTGGTATCAGAGCTTTGGTTCCTTGCTATAGAGCTTAATTGCTTAAGGAAGATCTGATGGCGCATAAGTTGGCGATCCCTATGTTCGATGGATCTAACTACAATGACTGGAAGGGATAGATGAAAGGATATATTATCTCTCTTGGTTTCAAGACTTGGAAGGCTATTGAGACAAAGTATACATACTTGTCTGGTGGTCTTACTACTGCAGATGAGATCTCTGCTTATGAAGAAAATGAGAAGGTGAAGTATGTTATTTGCAGCGGGTTATCTAAAAATGAACAAGCTAAAGTTCTTTCTTTGGATACTGCATATGAGGTATGGAAGAAGCTAGAAGACATGCATGAAGGAAATGAAAGAGTGAAATTGACAAAGAAGTTGGTGGAAAAGCGCAGATTTGTAAATCTAAAAATGGAAGAAGGTGAAGAATTTACAAGTTTCTTTCAAAGGGTTGAACTGAATGTAAATGAAGTTAGAAATCAAGGAGGAAAACTATCAGATGAAGACATAATTGAGAAGATCCTGATCACCCTACCAGATTGCTACAGTGATAAGATCTCAGTTATTGAAGAAGTGTATGATCCTAAGAAGTACACTCTAGAATAGTTGTTCAACACCTTGCAAGCATTTGAGATGAGAAAGTTCTGGAAAGAAGACAAGATGGAAGAAAAGATAGAAATGGAATTTAAGGCAGTGAAGATTGAGGATGAACCAAATAGTGATGGTATTGATGAGTTGGAAGCAAAATTCACCAGGAAGTTGAAGAAAGGCACCGAAAAGTATAAAGGTATGTTTCCCTTTAAATGTTTTAGTTGTGGTAATATTGGTCATTATGCTTCAAGATGTCAGAATAGAGCTGTGCATAAGAACAAGGATTATAAGGATAAGGATAGGAAGGATAAGAAATATAAGAAGTTGTACTATGTTAAAGAAGCAGGAATTTTTTATGATGAATATGAGAATGAGGTTGATGATAGTGAATGCTTATTCTTAGCCTTGGAAAGTAAATATGTATCCACTAACCCTAGAAAATGTGTAAGCAAGAAGGCTCCAAAGAATAAGAGAAATAGGATGGAAGGTACTTTAGTTACCACTTTTCATGCAAGACAGAATGAAGACTATTGGGTAATTGACAGTGGATGTTATAATCACATGATCGGAGATAAGAGTAAGTTCACTATACCTGAAAAATATGATGGTGGTTTATTTATGTTTGGTGACGATTCAAGAGCTAAGATCTATGGGAAAGGTTCAATTAGTTTTGATGGAGTGCACAATACTGATGATGTATATTATCTAAAAGGTTTGAGGCATAACCTTCTGAGTGTTGGTTAGATGTGTAGCAATGGTTTCAAACTTGTGTTTCAGAACAATACCTGTGAAATAAGAAAAGGGTCTAGAAATGGAGATATGATTGCTGCTAGAAGAAGAACTTGTGGAAGCATCTACCACCTGAAGGGAGTTGATGGTCATTTCCTTGTATCTCAAATTAGTGAAAGTTGGTTATGGCACCAGAGAATGGGACATGTAAACTTTGATAACCTAGTCAATATTAGTGCAAAGGAGATTGTTTGAGAACTACCTAGAATCAAAAGACCTGCTAATGCTATCTGTAGAAGTTGTCAATTGGGGAAATAGACAAGATGCAACTTTAAGGGAAAAGAGCACTCTACTACTGGAATGTTGGAGTTAATTCATACTAATCTTTGTGGTCCGACTAGAACTAGAAGCCTAAATGGTGACATATATTTCATGTTACTTATTGATGATTATACTCAAATGACATGGGTTGCTTTTCTCAGAGAAAAGACTCAAGATTTGGATTGGCTTAAGGTATTCAAAGCAAGACTGGAAAATAAAGTAAATTTTAAAATCAAGTGTTTGAGATCTAATAGAGGTGGAGAATTCACTTTTGGTGAATTCAATGTATTTTGTGAACAACATGGCATAAGAAGATAGTTTTTTGCTTTGAGAACCCCTCAATAGAATGGAGTAGTTGAAAGGAAAAACAGGACTGTACAGGAAGCTGCTAGAACCATGATGAAAGAATCAAATGTACCGGATGTGTACTGGAGATAGGCGATACACACTGCTATTTATGTTATTAATAGAGTTCAAATTAGACACAACAACATAAAAAATCCTTTTGAGTTATGGACTGGTAAGACTCCTACTATGAAGCATTTCAAGGTATTTGGAAGAAAATGTTATATTAAAAGAGATGATGAAAATCTTGGAAATTTTGATGGTAGATGTGATGAAGGAATCTTTCCTGGATACTCTACTACTAGCAAAGCATACAAATGATTTAACAAAAGATTGAGAAAGATTATTGAAAGTGCTAATGTGAAAGTTGGTGAAGACATACATAGACCTATTGAGATAAGTGAAGTTGAACCTGATGATCCTATTTGTGGACATGTACCTGAAGCAAACAAGGAGAAGGAAGAAGAAGAGAAAGAAGAACAAGTGGAAGAAGAAGAAGAAGAAAATGAACTGGAACCTACTGTTAGGACTCATAAGTATGTACAGAAGAATCATCTGGAAGATCAGATAATTGGAGATAGAAGTGAAGGTGTGAAGACAAGAAGCAGAGTTGTAGCTAAGGTAAATTTGTGTCTACTTTCTAAAATTGGACCCGAATATGTAAGTGAAGCATGTGAAGTTGAGAGTTGGATGAGAGCTATGAAAGAAGAGTTGCAGCAAATAGAAAAGAATCAGACATGGGAACAAGTCCCTAGGCTTGTGAATAAAAATGTGATTGGTTTGAAATGGGTGTTCCGGAATAAGCTAAATGAAAGTGGAGAAGTTGTAAGGAATAAGGAAAGACTGGTATGCAAAGGATATTCACAAGTTGAAGGTATAGATTTTGAAGAAACATTTTCCCCTATGGCTAGAATGGAAGCTATTAGGATGTTTTTGGCATTTTCTGCTCACAAGGACTTTGACGTGTATTAGATGGATGTTAAGTCAACATTTATGAATGGTGAATTGGAGGAAGAAGTGTAAATTGAGTAACTTGAAGGGTTTCAGTTGTCTGATAAACCATACATGCTTTGTAAGTTGAAGAAAGCATTGTATGGATTGAAGTAAGCTCCCAGAGCTTGGTATGCAAGATTGTACAGATACTTGACAAAGCAAGGATTCAACAAAGGTTCTGCTGACAACAATCTTTACTTCAAAGTGCAAGGTAAAAAAATGTTGATAGTAGTTGTATATGTTGATGATATCATTTTTGGTGGAAATGAAGGCATGTGTAAAATTTTTGCTAAAGAGATGCAAAAATAATTTGAGATGTCTATGATTGGTGAATTTAATTTCTTCCTTGGTCTACAAGTGAATCAAACTAATAAAAGGATATTCATTTCACAATCTAAGAATGTAAAAGAACTATTGAAGAAGTTTGGGATGGATGATTCCAAACCGGTTTGTAATCCTATGGTAACTAGATGTAAACTGAGCAAAGATGATGAATCTGCTAAGACTGATCAAAGCAAATATAGATCTATGATTGGCGGACTACTGTATCTCACTGCTATTGTTGGCCTCCTACAATGATCTAACAACTAAGCCCATAAAGTTGTGATTCAAAGACTGGACATCTAATATGAATAGTTGTCTTAATCACTATGAAGGTGCATTTAACTTGTCAACCCAGTGACATAGACTTGAAATGGGTCAGCACAATATGTGCACTAGGAATCCCAAAGTAGCCGCATTCATTCTACAACTAAGAGAGACATAATGCTAAAAGTAAATTGCTTGGAAAGAAATAACATAATTGTTGAACATCAACCGACAACCATACTAAGCTGAAGTGCATGGTAGAAATGAAAATTTGGGAAAACAAACAGGAAACTACTTTGTTTACTTTGGCTATAGGAATAATCATAGAATGGAATTCTTGTGGCTGTAGGAACAAATGGTGCCAAATTTTAACTAATTACTAAACATAAAATAATATCTAAACTAAAGGATGGAATGCTCACCAAGTGGGCCCCCTTAGATGAGTATCCCTTAAGACAAATGTAAACTCAGATGCATGAACTTATAACTTCATTTTATTCATTGGAAAACATGAGTACAAATGAGCAACATAACTCTATTACTGAAAAACTAATAATGTGAGTACATCATTAGATCAATCAACCTTCTGAGAAGGAGCATTTGAGTCATATTTATAGGAAGAAAACTAATAACTAACTACCTAGCAAGGCAGTCAACTCCAACAGATTAGGAGGATGCCACTTTAGGGAAAGCATGAAAAGTGGAGAGGAGGTTATGCATGCATGGAATCTAGTCAAGCATGTTTTCCTTAATGTAGATCTAGCACAACAGTAACTCCTATATTCACTCAACAAACAATTAAGACCAGTTACAAGGTGGTTATAAGTCTTTGTTTCAAACTAGGAATCTCCCTCCATTGAGATTCTTCCCTCCATTTGGCCTTTGAACAATCACCTTGTTGACTTTGATGGTGAGTGACCAACTGGCATAATCTTCCTCAATTTTGTAGGTTGCTAATTATCTCTGCATAACAATATTAGTACACACAAAAATTGCATATCTGCAACTATCTTAAAGTAACATTCATTAATCCACATGTAAAATTAACATAGATAGTTTATATAGCATGTCTATCATTTAAAGGTTATAAAAATAGCTTATTCCCAATGTATATGGGTTTGAGGAAATATCATAAAAAGGTCAACATCCAAGTATCAAAGTCTATGAAAACTATAGCAAATAGATAATAAACTCTATCAAAATTGAGTCATAAACTAGACTCATCACTCCCGCCAACCTAAGGCTTTGTTGGTCCTCCAGCAGAGGAAGGATTGTTCTTTTGCTTGGTTAATGCCCTAAAATTTGCAACTGCTAGCTATCCTACATTAGTTCTTGCATTTTTTGAATTAGAATCCCAATAGAACCCTTGATGTCTGTCCAATCTGCTCCATCTTTGTCTCTCTGCAGCCATATCATACTATTAATATTTGAAATTTGGTACATGCCATAATAGGATAGGTGGTTGAAAAGTTAGTGGGAGCCAAAATTATCCTTTTTTCCTTCCAATCTATATATATCTATCCACTCTTTTACATGCTGCAATATAGTTCTATAGAGAGTGAGGCTCAACTTGTTTTAACTTATTAGTCAAACTGTTCCTCCTCTGTGCCAAATATCCCTTTACAGATTCTCCTGTGGTTTTTGCTACCTCCTCATATTCTCTATAAACTGCTTCTCTCTCAGGTAGGATTCTATTTCCATAGCTTGTTCTGTAAAAAATTTTGTGCCAATCATTGAAAATGTCCCTTGGATTTCTAGATTTAGCCTTGATGGACAGAGGAGTGTTGGATTCTATTTTCCTATATGCCCTAAACTGTTGTCCCCAACTAATCTCATTTTGTATCCAAGACATAAATTCCCTTAATTGGACATCCCCAACATACAAAAAAGGATTCCAATCATGATCTTGGGACACAACATAATTATGTAAATAGAATTCACACAACAAATTCTTCATTTGAGGAGGAGCAATCTGATAAGCATTGAAAAATTCAAGAGGAGTCTCAATGGAAGGATTCAAACCTAAAACAATCCTTGCTAGTTTAAAAGAAAGATGCTTCTCCTTCAAATATAGATCATAGACTCTTGGAGGAGTCCTACACTCTAATATCTGAGTTACTAGAGCTGCCATATTATGCACTTTCTCCTTTAAAGCAACAATTTCTGCATTCTTATCTTCAATTTCTTCATCTCTCTTTTGAATTTCCTTCTTCAACCTACGTTTCTCCTCTTTCCATTCTTCTTCCCTCCTCTGTATCTCTTTCCATAAATTCATAGCTACCATGTGTATTGAAAAATCAAAGGGCCTATGTATTCCTACCAAAAATTTTCCTAGCACTGATGTTTGCTCTTCATGTAGCACTGGCTGCAGTGTTTCTGAATGTTTAGCCAATTCCGGTTGTAGGGGCACTGAATGCTCTCCCAGTTTTGGCTGTAGGACCTCTTTTTCTTGCTCTTGTTCTTGCTGCAAGAACTCTTGCTTCTACTCTTGTTGCAAGAGCTCCTGATTTTCTTCATACTCTCGACTCTCAACTTGTTCAATGATGGTAGCAAGATCTGCCAATTTTACATTTGTTGCTTCCTCAAATATGTCCCTTTCCTCAACATTCACCTGCCCCATTGGGGCCTCTGTGTCCTCTTGTGATGTTTCTCTAGTCCTAGGGCTTCCCTACGAAGACACACCAAAGGCTAGACCAGCTGGTCTTGATTTCCGAGGAGGGATCTCATGTTTTTCTTCGGCTACAGGAAGAACAGTGTCAAATTTCTGTTTCTTAGAGCTTGGCACTTTCTTTCCTACAATTTTCTTTTTAGCTTTACCCTTCCATATTTCTACCTCTTTCTTCTATTCCCTAGTTCGAATCACGATGCCAAGAGGAACATCATCATCAAAATCTGAAGAGGAACTTTCTTTGTCTGAATGCTCTACTTCAAAAGAGCTAATTTCTATGGTATGTTAAGCTGCAGGAGGGTTTGCACTAGGGCCTGTGCCAAAAGTTGAGGTTCCAAGAGTGGCTTCAACAAAACTCACTCTCCTCCTAACCCTACGAGGTTGAGGCAAAACCCTAGGTCGCAAATGCTCAAGTCAAATTTGATCAACATTTAAGAATTCTTTCCAAGTCATATCATACACATCATGTAGAGAATTTTCAACTAACAATTTGATCAGACAATGGTGGGAAACAGAATTATCCCTACCTTTTTGGGTCTCGAATGCCATGATTGAGAGAAGGTGGTATAACATGTTTGGAACATTCATTATTCTCACGTGCCTCATGTGATTCACCAGTTTGAAGTGCACAAAATGTAGATTCAACTGATGACCCTCTCAAGTAATGTACTTCACAACATGAATAACTACTTGCTTCCATGGCTCAGGTAGAGAGGTTCTCTTGGCTCCTTGCTTGTCCACACTCAATGGAGGGTCACTAGGTTCTGTAAATTTAGGCCTAGCTGACCTGGCGTCTCTGGAAGCAGGGTAATTTTCACCATCAGCAGACAACCCTATAACTTTTGCAATTCTTTCTTTAGTAGCCATTACTTCTAACCCTTTTACCGTGGCCTTTCCTTCAGACAGTGTCTAAGAAAATTCCATTGCAACATCTTCATTAAAACCATTTAGCTTTAGGAAATAATCTAACAACCCACAATTTTTGAACTCAGCCAGGCTAGGTGCATCCTGCAATAATGTGTCATGAACCATGGGTTCATTTCGAATTAACCCACCTCCCATTGTTTAGTTGTCTACAAATAAACAATCACTCTACAAGGTTTCTCTTCTTGCAATCTTCGTCTAAAAGCTACACTTCTCCTTCCTGTAACGTTGCTAAATTCCTGACACCAATGCCATCTGAATTTTCCTTTTTTTGGCGTCTTAGGATTATGACAAGAGAAATAAAGGCAGTAAAGGAGTAATAAATGAAGGATATGATTGAGAAAAATGATGATAGTTGATATCACCTCACACATGCGAGCCGTCATTTTGCTCAAAATTCAAATTGGCTCAAATTTAAATTTTGTTGACGTAAACCAACATGGATTGACACATGGACATGGTATTCACAATCCCCCCAACCTAAATTTGAGCATGTTTCCTCACATGTGCGGGAGTAATGATGACTTGACAAGGGTAGGGAATAATTACATACTATGGAGAACATCTATATTAATTTACAACAATTAAATGAATGTACTTAAGAGACAATTAAGATATAACAAATTGATGCACACGTACCTGAATTCATGGAAGATTTGTTGCAAAGATTATGGATAAAGTACCGGTCATCTTTTAAAAAATTAGTTGAGCAATTAATGAAAGTGGAGCGGAATGAAGTGAAATGATGGTGGAATGAAGTGAAGTTATGGCAGCGTGATGGAAGAGAGACAAAGGTGGAGATGAATGGGCAGATGGGTGAATGAACGAAGAAGTGGACCCCCACAAAGGTGGAAGTCTTTATTATGACAAGTTATGTACCTAAGTTAGCCAGGAGGAGGGACACTAGGTCCACTTCCTTCTACTGCAGGAAGTTCAAGAGTTGCATGCTGAGTGAATTTTTGTAGGAATTCCTCCTTGGAAGTTGGCTTGTGATACAACCTGAGGCGATGACCGTTGAATAAAAACTTAAATACGTCTGGGTCAATGATAGTGAGCTTAACAACACCATCGAGGAAGACTTTAGCAACCTCATATGGTCCTAGCCACCGTGTCTGCAATTTTCCTGCATTATCTCTATACCTTGAGTCATAGAGCAGTACCTAGTCTCCCGGTTGGAATGTCTTGTCCTTGATGAATTTGTCATGCCACTTTATTCTCTAATTCTGCACTACCTTTGTGTGATGCAAGGTTTCCTTATTTCAACTAAAGCATTGAGCTACATGATTCTGTTCTTTTGTGCCTTAGAGATATCCATCCCCAAGTCTATTGCAGTCCTAAGAGTCTTATGCTCAAATTCAATGGGCATCATAGCTCTCTTTCCATACAACAACTTAGAAGGATTGAAGCTTGTTGTTGTTTTCCATGTTGTCCTATAGGCCTAGACAACTTCTAGCAGCCTGTTTGCCTAGTCCTTCCTATGAACAACAACTGTTTGGTCAGAATGGCTTCAATTTCCCTGTTAGTCACCTCAACTTGGCCATTGGCCGAAGGCTGATAAGGAGTAGAATTCCCGTGCCTTATGTTGTACTCATTGACTAATGCTGCAACAAGGGTTGAGGTGAACTGAGCCCCTTGATCAGTCACTATCTCTCTTGGAACCCCATACCGAGTGAAAATTTCCTCATAAAGAAATTTTGCAACCTTATTATCTCTTGCATTCTTCATGACCTTAACTTCTACCCACTTGGTTACATAATCAGTGCATACTAAGATATAGGATTTACCATTGGATGGAGGATCAATGGGTCCTACAAAATCCAATCCCCACTTGTCAAATGGAGTGATCACTAATTGGGGATGAAGGGGCATCTCATTAGATTTGGTTGGCCTATCTATCCTCTAGCATCTATCACACTTTCTTGTATATCTCCTAGCATCCTTATGGAGTGTGGGCTAGTAATATCATGTGTTTAAAATCTTCATTGTTGTCCTCTTGGCTGTAAAATTTCCTTCACATGGTTCATTGTGGCATGCATGCAAAATATCATATGTCTCATCTTCCCTCACACATCTCCTCATGACATGGTCTGGTCCAGTGTAGAACAAACATCCTGCAATCCATGAAAAAGGAAATGATTTTTCAATGAGCACCCTTCTCTCTTTTGGAGAGAAGTGAGGAGGAACTCTCCTTGTGACCAAATAGTTAGCTATGTCAACATACCAGGGTGTTTGCACATTGATGGAGAATAGATGTTCATCAGGGAAAGAGTCATCAATGAATTAGTTATCCTCTGATGTAGTCAGCCTTGAAAGAAAGTCTGCAACAACATTGGCCTTCCTTGGCTTATCCACAATGGTTATGTCAAACTCTTGCATCAATAATAACCATCTAGCTAACTTACCTATTATCAGGGGTTTATTCATGAGATACCTAATGGCTGCATGGTCGGTGTGCACAAAGATTTGATAGCCTGTTATGTAGTGCCTGAATTTGTTGAGAGCATAGATTACTGCCAACATTGCTTTTTCTATCACTATATAGTTGAATTCAACTCCTTGAAAGTTTTTGCTAACAAAATAAATAAAATTTTCAATAGCTCCTTTTTGCCCCAGGACTACTCCTATTGCATAGTGTAATGCATCTGTATGGATGTGGAAAGGAAGCTCCCAATTGGGCCCTTTGAGTATAGGAACATGAATTAAGGCCGCCTTCAAATCAAAAAATGCCTTGTCACAGTCTTTTGTCTATTGGAATTCAACATCTTTAGTGAGAAGAGTATACAATGGTGTTGCTATTTTGCTGAAATCCTTGATGAATCACCTGTAGTAGCTTACATGGCCAAAGAAACTCCTAATATATTTTTGTTTTACATGTATGGGTAGATTTGTAATCACCTCAATCTTTGTAGGATCTACTTGAATTCCTTTGTGAGAGATGTAGTGGCCAAGGACTACACCTTCCTACATCATCATGAAGCACTTTTCACTATTTAAAGACATATTATGTTCTTCACATCTCTTTAAAACTCTCCTGAGATTCTCCAATGCTTCATTGAAATCAAAACCATAGGTAGTAAAGTCATCCATATAAATTTCCATGCAATCATGAGAGAAGTCTAAAAATATGCTAATGACTGCCCTTTGAAAAGTTGCAGGTGCATTGCATAAGCTAAATGGAAGCACTAAATAGGAATAGGTCCCACATGGATAGTGGAAGGTGGTCTTCTCCTGGTCCTCAGGTGCAATTTGGATCTGGTTATACCCATTGAACCCATCTAGAAAAGAGAAGTATTGCTTTCCTACAAGTGAATCTAAAACTTGGTCTATGAAAGGTAGGGGAAAATGGTCTTTTTCGGTGGCAGCATTGAGCTCCCTGTAATCAACACAAACTTGCCACTTCCCTCCCTTTTTGGGCACAATCACCAATGGACACACCCACTGGCTATCTGAAATCGGGTAAATAAATCCTACATCTAGCAATTTATGTAGTTCTCCTTTTACAATTTCTCTTAGTGCAGGGTTAATTCTTCTTTGTGGTTGCCTCACTGGTGTACAATCATCTCTGATATAAATCCTATGAGTGCAAAGCTTAGGATCCAAGCCCTTCATATCATGATAGTCCCACACAAATGCATGCTAGTGTGTTCTTAGTAAGTTTGTTAATGTCAATTGTTGTTCTTCACTCAATTTGTTGTTGATATTTAGATATTTTCCTTCTGACACTTGCACTTGTGTAGTTATCTCTACCATAGATGCTTCACTAATGCTTGGTACTTTGAGTTCATGTGGCAGCAATGTATGAGACATACCTATTGTTGTAGGAATTTATGCTGCAGGAAGAGTGGGAAGAAGTGTCTAGATCAATAAAATGAGAGGATGATGCTTCCTCTATTTCACAATGATTCTGAATTATGTTAGACAATACTTCATCTTCCTCTTGAAACTGCATGAAAGAGCTTCTGCCTAACATTATGAGCTATTCCACAGAATTAACTTCCTCAGCCTCTTCACCAACATATGGCCATATAGGATTATCCATGTCATGGGATGGCTGAGCTGGAGGGTAGATAACATGATTTTTGGTGCTCTTTCCATAAAAAATGGTCATCTCTCCTATCCTGCATCCAATATAGGGATTTGTTGTTGCTAACCATGGCCTTCCTAGGATAATGGGGCACCTGCCTAGTGTAGCTTTAGGATAAAGAACCATGAAGTCTATTGGGTACTCCCAAGAATCTAGAGTTACCACAAGGTCCTCTACTATCCCATTAGGTTTAACAGTAGAACTATTAGCAAGCTGTAGGACAGTAGGAGTAGGTCTCATGCTTGCAACATTTAGTTACTGTAGGATATCCTTGGTCATTACATTTATTTCCACTTCCAAATCAATTAGAGCATTTCTTATTTGGACCTCATTTATGACAACTCCTACCACAGGGCTCCCTGGGTCACTATATTTGGGAACAGTCACTTTCCCAAGCATGATGTCAGTTAGTTGTCTCACCACATGAATTGTAGTGGGGTCTTTCTTCTTCCTACCTGGCTTCTTAAGGCATGCTTCCTTGATTGCTTTTCCATATATAGGAACATCTTTTATGGCCTAAAATAAAGGTATCTAGACACATATATGCTTCAACTATTCTAGAATGTCAAAGGTTGGTTCCTCCTCTTCCTTTTGTTTCACAATTTCCAACCTCTGGGGAAATGGTGGTTCTTGTTCAGTCTGCTTGACTAGGGATGGTTCAGGTTTCTTAGGTACACTTGGCTAAATGGGGGCATTCAGAGGCTCCTCTTCTTCCACAGGAAGCTCAGTGATAATGGGTGTGGAAGGAGCTGGAAAAGTAGTTCCTGAACGCAAGTGGATGTCACTTACACTCACAACATATGTAGGGAATTGATTTGGATCAGCAAAGTATATTGGCTGCTGCTATGGTTTTTTATTTGGGTTAGGTGTGGATTGAGCTGGTAGTTGAGTAGGTTTAGGTGTATTTGAACTTGAACTAGCAGGAGGAGGCATTATAGCAGGTTGTTGGGGTTGAGAAGGTGGTTGCATGTAATTGGTTGTCTAGTTTGGACATTGTTGTCCTCCCCTTCACTAAGATGTTTGTTGCCAGTTTCTTGGAGGTGGCTACCAATTTCCTTGAAACTGTTGCCATTAGGTGATTAGGCCAAGTATTTGGAGGGTTACTTCAAGGATATGGTGGATATCCTCCATAATTGGATGGATATGGGGGTTGCCATTAGTTACCAGATGAATAAGAATTGAAATATGGCCTAGCAAAAGAGAGTGGATTTGGCGGCATACCTTGTCTTGGAGCCCATAGCCTCCTTTGTGTAACATAGTAGGCTTGATCCTCTTCAACCTCAATTGACTTGAACTCAGGTGGAATCTTCTTACTTTCAATATTAGCTACCATCTTGCATTTGCAGTCCTTCTTTTGTTTGCAATGAGGGCAATATTCTGCCAACATTGCCTCTACCTCCTCTTGTTTCTTTTTGGCCTGAAGTGTACAACTGAGTAGCCAAATTGTTTACAATCTCTTGCTTGAAGTCTATCAGTAAGTGAGTAATCTCCTTTTTTGAAAGTCCACTGGTAGATGACTTACCCATAGAAGATTGGTAAGCTCTCCCTTTCTTTGAAGCTACCCTAGAGTAGTTTTGACATATCTTCTTGATATCTTCCCAAGGAACTTGGGAGATATCTCCTCCTTCCATCAGGTCCAAGGAAACAGTGCATTTGTCATTAATTCCTCTTAGGAAAATAAAATTTTGTGATTCTTCATTGAGTGTATGGTGTGGATATTTCTGTAGAAAAAACAAAAATTGTGCAATGCAATCCTCCAGGCTCTCATCTTCCTATTACTGCATCCTAAAAATGGCATCTCCCCTCATGTCACTGCCCCTGCAATATTCCTTGTACTTCTCAAGGAACTTTGTCTTCATGTCCTCCCAAGTCTCCACAGTGTTTATTCCTAGGCTCATGAACCATCTTAATGCAACCTCTTTCAACGTGGTAGGGAATAGCTTGAGCCTATGGGCATTAGTGGTATATTCATAACTCCTGCAGAGTATGTCAAACTTGAACAAGAAAGTATTAGGATCTTCTGTGACAAGTCCATAGAACTTAGGAAGGACTAAAGCAGGGATTTTTTGAGGTTGTCAACTTTATTTTGATGAGCAATGGGGAAAGGAAAAGCTAGTTAGTTAGGTCTATTCGCATCACCCATGCCTGCCTGATATAGTTCCAAAGCAAAGGGATTTTCAAGCTGATTTTGGTCTTTAGAGGAAATTTCAGAACTGGTCAGATTAGGGAATGCATCAGCAAAGGGGTGTGGCTCTTCTTCTTCTCCTGGTAGATTCTGATGCTCAACTAGCTGGAATGGATCAAGGTTATTAGGAAGGAATCTCCCATGAGCATCTCTCATCCTTCCTCTATGCATACGGTATCAACTCACTATCAACGAGCTCACATAAAGAATTGGAAAAAGAATGGTGGATCATTACTTTCCTAAATGAGGAGTGTGCTAAGAACAAACTTTCAGAAATACTACAACAATAAAAACTATCAATGACTCCAAAGAGCTCCTAGTTTGACACCATCCCTAGCAACGACATAAAAAATGTTGGCCTCCTACAACGATCTAACAACTAAGCCCATAAAGTTGTGATTCAAAGATTGGACATCTAATCTGAATAGTTGTCTTAATCACTATGAAGGTGCATTTAACTTGTCAATCAAGGGACATAGACTTGAAATGGGTCAGCATAGTATGTGCACTAGGAATCCCAAAGTAGCCACATTCATTCTACAGCTAAGAAAGACATAATGTTGAAAGTAAATTGCTTGGAAAGAAATAGCATAATTGTTGAACATCAACCAACAACTATACTAAGCTGAAGTGCATGGCAGAAATGAAAATCTGGGCAAACAAACAAGAAACTACTCTATCTGCTTTAGCTGCAGGAATAATCAAAGAATGGAATTCTAGTGGCTACAGGAACAGACAGTACCAGATTTTAACTAATTATTGAACATAAAATAATATCTAAACTAAAGGATGGAATGCTCACTAAGTGGGCTCCCTTAGATGAGTATCCCTTAAGACAAATGTAAACTCAGATGCACGAACTTATAACTTCATTTAACTCATTGGAAAACATGAGTACAAATGAGCATCATAATTATATTACTGAAAAACTAATAATGCAAGTACATCATCAGATCAATCAACCTTATGAGAATGAGCATTTGAGTCTTATTTATAGGAAGAAAACTACTAACTAACTACCTAGCAAGGCGGTCAACTCCAATAGATTAGGAGGACGCCAATTTAGGGAAAGCATGAAAAGTGGAGAGAAGGTTATGCATATGTTGAATCTGGTCAAGCATGTTTGTCTTAACATAGATCTAGCACAACAGTAACTCCTATATTCGCTCAACAAACAATTAAGACTAGTTACAAGGTGGTTATAAGTCTTTGATTCAAACTAGGAATCTCCCTCCATTGAGAGTCTTCCCTCCATTTAACCTTTGAACGATCACCTTGTTGACTTTGATGGCGAGTGACCAGCTGGCATAATCTTCCTCAATTTTGTAGGCTGCTAATTATCTCTACATAACAATATTAGTATGCACAACAATTGCATATCTGTAACTATCTTAAAGTAACATTCATTAATCCACATGTAAAATTAACATAGATAGTTTATATAAAATTTCAATATCATTTAAAGGTTATAAAAATAGCTTATGCCCAATGTCTATGGTTTTGAGGAAATATCATAAAAAGGTCAACATCCAAGTATCAAAGTCTATGACAACTATAGCAAATAGATAATAAACTCTATCAAAATTGAGTCATAAACTGGACTCATCAGCTACCAGACTAGATATTATGCATGTAGTATGTTTAGTTGCTAGATTCCAAGCATATCCTAAAGAAGCACACGTTACAACTATAAAGAAGATATTTAGATATCTTAAAGGTACACTGGATTATGGATTATGGTATCCTAAGAGTGATGATTTTACCTTGAGTGCCTATACCAATGTTGATTGGGTTGGATGTGTAGATGATCGGAAGAGTACCAGTGGTGGTGCTTTCTTTCTTGGCAAAAGATTAGTTTCATGGTTGATTAAAAAGAAAGACTCGGTTTCTTTATCCACTGTAGAAGCATAATATATTGCTGTAACATCCTACTGCACATAGGTTTTATGGATGAAGCAAACTCTGAAAGACATTGGAGTGATATGTGATGAGCCTATTTTTATTTTATGTGGCAACACAAGTGCAATAAACATTTCAAAGAATCCGGTTATGCATTCAAGAACAAAACACATATCTATCAAATATCATTTCTTGAGAGAAAAGGTGTTGGGGAATGAAGTCAGATTGGAGTATGTGAACACAAAGGAACAAATTGCAGACATATTTATTAAGGCTCTTCCAAAGGATACTTTTGAGCATCTTAGGGAGTGGTTGGGGGTCATTGGCCCTCCTAACTAGGTGCACATGAAGGTGCATTGGTCTAGTGAATTCACCGATTCTTCATTTATCTAGACCGATAGATGGGTCTACTCCGTAGGGGGAGTAGAAAAGGTTTTCATTGTTGCAATATGAGTGTACTCTTAAGGGGGAATAATTATTGTTGTTGATATTTTCCATTGATGTCAAAGGGGGAGAGAAAGTCATGTGAAAAATAGTTGAAGAAGAAGAGAAGGTGTTCTCCTAGGATATTATGTAATTTTTTTTGTCTTTGATGATTTTTCACATCATGTGTTGCCATCAATGACAAACGGGGAGATTGTTGTAGGTATGAGCAAGTTTTGGTGGTGTTGTCATTAATGTTGTCATTGATGTCAACACAATTCAGTATGTTGCAAATTGTACATGTATAGTTGAGATGTTGTGAGTACATGGAGCTATCTTTATGTTGTTGCAAATGTGTTGTGCTGATGAGTTTCCAAGTGCTTTTGAGAAAGAAGACAAGTGAGAGTGATGAATGTGTTCAGGATGTGCTCTGGTATGTGCTTCAAATTTCTCCTATGTTGATCCTATTCTTGTGTAGATCTGAAGGTTTGATAATGGTGCTTTAATGGTGATATCTCCTGAGTTTTAGCTTCTTGTTTGATGGTACGTGAAAGTTACATTCACCAGTATGTGAACTGTTCTGGCAGAGTTGGTCTTCTGTGGATTGGGAGAAATATTGTTGCTCTGCAGTCCTCCTCTATTTCGTTTCAGATCTTGTGGATCTGGAATATGTCTTGTGAAGGTCTTTTTTGTGCTCTGGAAAAGAGGTTTGAAGATTAGTGATCTGAAAGTCATGTTTCAGTATTTTAGTGTGAGTTTATACAACCCAGACGGACTGGTGAAAGGTGTTCAGTGATTGAATTTTGTTGTTTTGTTGCAAATGTATCTGGAAGATTCTGAGATGTATTCTCATGCATAAGGAAGCATGTCGTGGCATCCACATGTCATCTTCTTGTTGGGAAGTGTGTACATTAATGATCATTTATGTTTTCATTAGGTTTGGTCGACTTGGTGTTTACACTTCATTCGAAGAATAAAATTAAATTAAGGAAGCGTGTGGTTGATCCGAGACATTATTTTTGGTCTTCGTTAAATGTGTTAATTGGTCCACTCTTATTCCTTTCCATCACGGGAATTTTGAGTTGCCAACCTAATTTGAATTTATGAATTGAGGTATTTATGGCCGACCTTGGAGAGAGTTTCTAAGGTTGAGGATGGTATAAAAGCAAGTTGAATTGTGAAGAATTGTATGAAAACGTGATGCAAAGTGACGAAAGTGAGCCACATATCATAAGAGAAAAAGTGTGTGTGCAAGTAAGTTGAGACAACAATACTTCATTGTGTTGGATTCCTGAAGGAAGTGAGCTAAAGGTTTTTGCAATCCTTATTCAAGCTGTGAATGTGTTAATTGTTGTGGTGGATCTTTTTGTTCTCTTTTGTATCTGTAGGTAGTGAGCCTTCCTGTTGGACAGTGAGTCCTTTCTATGGATAGTGAGTCCCTTTTGTAGGAAGTGAGCCTTTGTACTTGGACAGTGAGCCCTCTTCTGGGCAGTGAGCCCTTGGCAGTGAGCATTTGTTTTATAATCTTTATATTGTGAGTTAACCCTCACTGTGGTTTTTTCCTCATTGGGCTTTCCACGTAAAAATATGATGTTCATTGTGTTGATTTACTTTCTGTTATTTGTGTTTCATGCTCTTACTTAATAACATAATAGTGTGGTTGTGGAATTGATAAGTATTGAAGTTTTAAAGTTTCAATTTTGTGACAACTGATTCACCCCCCTTCTCAGTTGTCTTGCGCCTGTTTAACAAAACCTTTATTTCTTAGAAGAGATTAGAGTAGCTACCTTTTCCCCTGGCACCAAAAAATCTCTCAAGAAACCTAGGTTATTTGAGTGATTTTAGAACATTGTTAAGATGGATATTTGGAGGTTCATTGAGGAATGTTGGTCTAGGGAAGCAATTTTGAGTGGTTGGAATTCCAACTACTTAGTACTTATTCCTAAAATAAAGTTCCCAAAATATTTTGATGAATATAGACTAACTTCCTTATGCAACACAATCTACAAAATTGCCACTAAAGCCATAGTTGCAAGGATAAAGAATTGTTTGGCTAGGATCCTTTAAAGAGTTGATTATATTTATAGAGAGGTGAAAAATACATAATAGCCCACAAAGCTATAAATTTGATCAAGTAGGAAAAAACAAGGGATGCTATTAAAAGTGGATATGAACAAGGTGTATGAAAGGGTTGTTGGCAAGACAAGGACATGCAATTGAGAGGGGGGGTGAATCAATTGTTAAAGAATGATAAAATTTTCAAACTTTACTTAACTTAATCTTAGATCTGATGAATAAGCAATTAAATATAAACAATTACCACATCAGAGAGACAGACAACACCAAGATTTTTTATTTGGAAACCCTGTTAGGGGAAAAACCATGGTGGATGTTAGTCCACAAGATTATACCTTGTTAAAAGTATAATGAAATCAATAAAGGGGAATGCACATGCATTCAGGCACACTGCCTAGAGCTCACTGCCCAACAATACAGAATAGGATTAAAATCCAAAGGGTATGAACTAAAAAATTAGCTTCTGCACAAGCCTGATTACAGTTCCAATTAAGTACAAAAAACTCCTCTTTTCACTCTTCACACTTTGCTCGATCTTCTTCACACTTTGCTCTGCAATCAAATGATATCCGCACATACACACATAAGAACACACCTAGCACACGAAGCACCTTTTCCACCCACTACGCCGATGAAACAATCGCTCTTATATATCTGCTACATGAGATTTCATCAATAACTTAGTCGGCCATGAAAATAAGACATATTTTCAATGTCGGCCCAAATTTACAAAAAAAAAATTAATGCGAATCCACCAAGGTCAGCCACAACATAGTGGAGACCCAAATTAACAACTCCAACACAAAAAGACTTCAATTAGTTCCTCCTTGAAGATCCACAACACACTACCACCAACATGTCGACCAAGAATAAGAAAAACCAAACATACGCAAGAAAATTTTCTGACCATGAGCACACTGATCAATGTGAACATACCACAAAGATAGAGCATGATCTAGAAACATCCAAGAGCATCAAGAAACAACAGAGAAACATCCGCAACAACTAATTTTCCATAATCACACAAATAGGAACACTGATAGAGACCACATAAACACTGTCAGACCACAACATGATCAAATCTATGCGCGGACCTCTAAAACTTCCGGTAGATGATCTAGATACTCTCAAGAATAAAAAATTTAATCCACAGTAGTTGAACTTCAACGTATAGAACAAGATGCCTTCATGACCCGCAAAATTCCACTAGGAACCTAGAACACTTTCTTTTACAATTTTCTCAATATCCTCGACATATACAGCCTCTGATACACCAAATGCTAATAGTGTTGACATCAATGACAACCACATATCAGAAACCCATCCATACCATCCAACAATCTCCCCCTTTGGCATTGATGGTAGCACATGATGTGAAAAATACCATCAACCCAATACACTTGCTTTCCCTTTGGTTCTGACTCTTCACAATTTATCTTCAACCCTTAAAATGATTTTTCACATTGCACTTCTCCCCCTTTGACATCAATGGCAAAGGTAACCATGACCTTTCCATGTACGCGCTCTGAACCACATAGTTGCACATCTGACTACTATCCCTGAGTTGTAGCCACAAAGACATCAATCCAAATCAGAATATAGCAATGTAGCTCATGGATTGATCCAAGCAAATGTATCTCTTAGTTCTTATCAGGAGGGGTGATTACCCCTAGCATTCCTCTGAGATATTCAAAAGTATCCTTCAACAATGGTTTAGTAAAGATGTCTGCAATCTACTCTTTAGTAGGCACATACTCCAATCTGACTTCTTTCTCTTTCACTTTCTCCCTTAAGAAGTGAAAATTTATTGATATATGTTTAGTCTTAGAATGCAACACCATATTCTTTGAAATATTTATTGCACTTGAATTGTCATAGTATATGGCAATAGGCTCTTCATATACCACCCTGATATCTTTCATCATTTGTTTCATCCATATCACTTGAGTACAATTGTTTGCAGCAATAATATATTCTGCTTCAGCAGTAGATAGAGAAATGGAATTTTGCTTCTTGCTTAACCAAGATACCAGCCTCTTCCCTAGGAAGAAAGCACCACCACTAGTACTTTTCATGTCATCTACATCTCCAGCCCAATCCACATCAGTATATGCACTCAAAGTGAGATCATCATCCTTTGGCTACCAATGTCCAAAGTCAACTATTCCTTTCAGAAATCTAAAGATTCTCTTGATAGCAGTCACATGTGATTCTTTTGGATCAACTTGAAATCTAGCAACCATACATACAACATTCATAATATCTGGTCTAGTCTAGGTTAAATAAAGCAATCCACCGATCATTGACCTGTATCTAGTTTGATTCGCTTTAGGAGAATCATCATTCTATGTTAGCTTACATCCGGTCACCATGGGAGTACCGACAGACTTTGAATCTTCCATCCCAAATTTTTTCAATAGCTCTCTCACATATTTGGACTAAGATATGAATATCCCCTTGTCTAACTGGGTCACTTGCAATCCTAGAAAGAACTTCATCTCTCCAATCATACTCATTTCAAATTCATCCTTCATCTCATCAGCAAACTTCATACATAGATTGTCATCACCTCCAAAAATGATGTCATCAACAAAGACTTCTATAATTAACTCTTTATCATGATCCAATTTGAAATATAAGTAGCTATCAACAATACCTTTAGTGAATCCAAGCTTCAGTAAGTATTTGTCCAATCTAGCATACCAGGCTCTGGGGGCTTGATTAAATCCATATAGAGCTTTCTTCAGGCGGAAAACCATATCTTCCTTGTCAGTTAGCTGAAATCCATCCGTCTGTTCAATGCATACTTATTCTTATAGTTCTCCATTCAAAAATTCTGACTTCACATCCATTTGGTAGACTTTATAAGTTTTGTATGCAGCATAAGCAAGAAATAATCTAATAGCTTTGATTCTGGCAACAGGGGAAAAAGTTTCTTCAAAATCAACACCTTCCATCTGAGAATACCCTTTACACACCAGTCTTGCTTTATTCCGGACCACTTCACCTTGTTCATTCAACTTGTTTTGAAACTAATATCCACGTGTCATTCTTTTCAATTTGTGTTAGGTCTTCCTTCATAGCTTCCATCCAGTGTTCATCTTGGTAGGCTTCAGTGACATTTTTAGGTTCAATCTTGGAAATCAAGCAGTACTCTTTTGCAATCTTCCTTCTAGTTTGCACTACAAAACTCTAAACCACATGAGGTGAGACAAAACAATAAAATTCCCCAAGTGGAGACTTAAGCAATGTGAATAAGACTCTCCTAAGCAAGTTAAAATCTAACTAGTTTGATAAAGTCACCATTTACACCAACACGGTCCCCCTTAAGTACAACTTAGGAAGTAATGTATGCAAGCTAATAAGTCTCAACTATTAGGCCATGTTAGGTACTCATATACAAATTTCTCATAAAATAAAGAAAAGGAAAAAACTGAATGGGAAATAAAACTCCTCTCCAAAAGAGAAATGATGCAAATGCAATTAAATGTACAAGTGAAGAAGATAAGTGATATATGGGGAACTCATCATGAACCCCCAAGGACTACTTCTAGCAGAATGTACAATGAATATTCTCTCCATAGCACAGAAAAGAGAGAAGGTGTATGTGACCCCTAGAAAATGAGAAGTAATGAACTCCATGTGAAGAAATACTTCCTCCCAAAACTGATAGGAGAAAAGAAACCATGCATCCTCCCTTCAAAATGATGCTTGTAGTGTTGGTAGATGCTTGACACTAGATTTTGAAGATGAACCATGATCACTGAATAAAATTTATCCCCTTGGGAAGAAACAACACCACAAGTGTGTGCAAAATGACTTCCCATTCTAAATAGGAATATGTAGGAAGTAAGATGAATACCTCTAAATTCTACACATGATCCAATGACTGATATGATGCCCACAATTTCTTCAAATGATGCTCAATTATCTCCAAGATAATATTAGACTGTAACAAATGTTGATAAGATGAATCATGTGTCATATGAGATTCAAGAATAGGGATCATGGATGTATGGCGACAACTGGACCAATGTGAATATGGTATTACTACAAAGGATGTCAACATAGATGATGAATGAGTTGGATAGGTCAGCTCATGAATGTTTGCACAATCTATCATGATAGAAGTTGATGTAGGTGAGACAAGAGCAAGATCCAAAGATGCTAATGTTGATGCAACTTCATCAAATCTGACATCATAGAGGAGATTAATGTCCTCAATAGTATCTTCCAAGTCTACAATATTGGATTCTACAAATAAATATGTGATGTCTAGTAGATATACATCCCAATGTGGCAGATTTGGAGTGATGATAGCAATATCTTGATGCAAAGGATTGTTAGAACTCATAGATGAGTCAATACTAGATTCAGATGTAACACAAGATTATATGGGAGATAAGTCCTCAATGCAAGCCATGCAACTACATTTTTCATCCCTAGATGATGGTGTCTCACAAGATATTTGAGTGAGAGTGGACGATATTTTTGCATATGTTGGAATTAGATGATCATATACGACAATACCATGATTAAGAAGAAGTTGCTTCATTTCAGCACTTTGACGTTGAAGATAATATTTTTTTGTATGTCTTTTCATCCCACAATATCCACATTTGATTTTTCATTTATTAGGAGGATTATGAAGAGTACTCAAATGAAATGGATTTAGTGTGAGAGACATGATCACATGAACCAACAAACTCAATAAGAGACCTAGATTGCTCCCTTGATCTTGAAATCCCCCCAAGAATGATTAGTGTTGAAACATAGACCACGCCCCCCCCCAAAAAAAAACAATATGCAAGAGAATTACAACTTGTGTGAAGATTGGATGCTAAATCGACCGTTTATAATGCATAGTGAATTTTACAATTTTTAGAAAAATGGGCAATCCAAATCTTATAAATACAAGAAAATTCAAATTCATTGTGAAATTTTGATAAGCGTTAAAAAAAGTTTGCGAAATTTTGATAATTGGAGTGAAAATTATGCCCCGTCAAAATTTGCTTACAATGATGATTTAAGAGGCCAAAAAAAGTTTTAAAACAAAACAATTTTCAAAATGTCTCGATTCTAAAGTGTTTGTCATGGAAAGAGCTTTTCATCAACTATTCACACTTCAAAAATTGACTCTTTGTTTGCATGTTATGGTAAAAAGAGAACACTCCCCCCTTGCAAGCACTAATGGTCAATCTAGCAATTAGTGTGACAGTTTGGCTCACTGGTAACAATTAAATGTTGAATCGAACCACTAATACAAAGTTTCCAAGTTAAGCTTCCAAATTTGGCATCATCTCGAGGGTTTGACTGGTTCTTAAGATCACACAAAGTCCAAGCAGAGGGGTGACCATGTCAAATGGAGTTCGTAGCAACTGCATTGGAGATGCTGGAGAAGACCAAGTTAGATGCTACGTGTGGAAGACTGTTGGAGGGCCATTGAGGAGATGAGACGGCCACATAAGCTTTACGCTACACAACAGAGATGCCAAAGGGAGAAGCAATGGAGAGACTGTTGGAGGAGACCGTGACCAGTAATTCCACGATTTGTTTAGGCCAAATAGGATAAACCTGCAACAATGGAAACCCACCACTGAAATTTTGTAACAAATAGGCTTAAATGGCCAAATACCCTGCAATAAAAAATCACAGAACCCTCCAAAAAGGCTAGATAGGCCAATTTTGTTTGGAAAAACTAAAATTTTACCCCCATGGGAAGAGGGGTAGATTGGCCCTTAGCTAATTTTTTTTCCCTGTTTTGCAAATTTTCTGTATTGTATAGAGAATAAAAATTTGTAAAAACTGAAATTATTGATTTTTTCCAAACAAAAGACTATTATTTGCTTCTTGGGCCTTTCAGATGCAATGGTAGTGTCTGTTGGATCCATAATGTTCCAATGATAGGGCTATGTGTGGGAGTCACTTTTATGTAAGAAGGAACGTGCTCTCATGACTTCGATACCATGTTGGAGAAGACCAACATCTGAAAGCATGAAACAACCTTCCACTAGTGAATAAAATATGAGCACATTAGTGTGTTTATCAATATACAAATGAATGGTGTATAAAATACAATGTGAGCCTTGATTATATAGGCAAGCAAGATGAGGTAAGAAGGTACAAGACAATGATTGACTACCCCTCCAAATGTGCAACACTTGTGAGCTCACTTGACAAGTGTGCAAGAAAGTGGCAAGTATGCAAGGAATAAGTGCCTCACAAAGTGAGGACACAAGTCTCAACCACATGAGGTGAGACAAAACTCTAAAATGCTCTAAGTGGAGACTTAAACAATGTTAATAGGACTCTCCTAAGTAGGCTAAAAGTTAACTAATTTGATAAAGTCACTATTTACACAAACATAATTTACATAGAGGATGATAGACTTTGGAGTCAAATTTTACAATAAGAATATATTGATGCAAGTATTGATGTCCTACTCTCCTATCATCTCAATGCCTTGAAAGAATCAAGTATATGAAACTTCTTCAAATTTATAGGTCCTAGATATTAAAGGATATCGAACATATATAAGGTGGAGGTGATAAAGTAAGATTCTAGTGAGACGTGGATTGAGAAGATGATCCTTATTTATTTCCCTCCTTTAGTCAAGTGTATTTTGAATAAATTATAGGTACTTGGGGGGAGGACTACATCCAAGATCTAGGAGGGGTGAATAGATGAAAGGTCTTATATCCACCTATGCTTGAAGTATTTAAGGCATATAATCAACTAATGGACACCTTTATTTGACGCCTAATCCTAACAAGAAATAGAATGGATTGATTAATATGGGGAAGCACCAAAATAGGAGATTGTAAATTTCTTGGGGAAATTTTTGGTTGACTTATGGGATGAAAAAAGTAAATATTTTTCTTCGGATTGCACCCAATGGGAGATCTCTCACATGGGATATAGATTATTAAAAATGGGGAAGATTAGATTATCTCAATGTATAATGTGTAAAAGTATGGAAGAATTTAATAATCACCTATTTTTGCATTGTGAATTTACATCCCAAAATTTGGAACTACCTAATGGAAAGATAAGGCTTCCTTGGCTACTCCCAAAACATATAATCTACTTTCTTAAAAAAATTGGGATCAAAAGAGTTCGAGTCAAAAAATGATTTGGGATGTTTTGCTATCCCTTATAGTCTAAAACCTTTTGGTTTTAAAGGAACATAAGGCTCTTTTAAGAGAAGAAAAATCTAATTGCTTGTATTTTGAATATAATTGAATCTATCTATAAGAACTTCCTTTGCAATTACTATTTATTGGAGGATCATAATTTTCTACTTCCTTTGTAGTTACAGTTTCTAATTTTGATGCACAAATTTTCTAGGAACTGTAATTTGTCACAGTGTTGCTAAATTGTTCTCATTTTGGGAACTTTTGAGCATCCATTCAGACTCATACAAACTCATTTTTAGGTGCATTTGTTTTAAAAGTGCATAATTTTTTGTGTACTTCCCAATGGTGCTATCCATTTATAGTCATTATGGTAAAAAATTGGACTTTCGACATATAGCCTTATTTTGGCAATTGTATTGCATTGATCACAATTTGATCTATTGCATATTGATCACAGTTTGATCTAGAAATAGTTTTGGAAATTATAAGTGTTGAGATCAAAATTCCTCTTAGATTTTTATTGCAAGTGACAATTATAATTGCACTAAGTATAAAGTGCCAAATCATAATTTCTTAGGGGGGTTCTATAATTGAGTGATTTGGGGGTGGAAGGGCCTAAGGGTGTTTGTAGTTTTGCATTTTCTTTTGCTGGAATAAGTCTAATTTGAGGATAATTTCATGATTATATCATCTTATCCATTAGTTATTGATTTAATTACACGAAACTATAAGGATTGGTGAGATGAAATGATGAACCATTTTAAATGGCTTGACCTCTTGCATTGCTTCTATGAATTTGTTCCTCAACCACCAAAGGATTGGGAGAACATAGAGTGGTATCTCAAGACATGGAATATTATTGGAACTATATGTGTTAATGTTGAAACCTACATACAAATGATCCTATTAGCTTTTGATTCCCATATTCCTTGTTGGATTAAAATATGGGAGATGTATGGAGATCCAGATGATACTCGATTCCCAAATGAGCCTCTTTTTGATATGTCATTTCCATCAGATGGTTATGATAATATTCCATATGATGAAGATACCTTAGCAATAGTAAATTATTGGCAAACCAATGAAAAAATAAGGACCATAAAATCTTCACCTCCTCCTATAGAGACAATAATTAATTATTCAACTTGTGTGTCTCCTATAAAGAATTCTACTCCTACATCTTCGAGTCACTATCAAGAGGTTGAGGGATCTTCACTTTCAACACCTACAACTTCTACAATTGTTCATGATAATACTTGTTGTGTGGACACTACATCATGAGATTCTTCATCTCTGATAATTTAGATTGTTTCTTAGAGTACATGTACATTATTTGTTTGTTGAATCCCACATACAAGATGTTGATAACAATATTAAGGAAATTCATATCCTCTTTGATGACATCTCACAAGAAGGTGCATCACATTCTTTAGATGTTTTGAGGGCATTGTTAGATCTTGTTCCTTTTCCATAGTCATATGCTTCTATAGTGATAGATTTTATAGTTACTCATGAGTTGACAATTTCAACTCAACCACCATTCATGTTGACATCTTCTACAGTGGTACTTGATTCCCCATATCAGTGTGTCATAGTTTGGCATCTTTTTGGAGGAGTATTTGGAAGAATCATCATCATCCTTGGTTCATGCTCTACATTATTTTTCACATTTTCCCACATTGTCACCATCTTCAATCAATATTGGGACTCTTGGAATTGTGACATTTGAGTGGATTCTAGAGACTTATATCCTTCTTCCCCCATATTCCTTTAAGGAATGGGAAGATATCCTACATACATTATTGGATTTATTTCTTACTAAGGGGATGCATGTTTTTTGGTGATCTTAGACCATATTTAGAGTTCCATGGAAAGCATCCACCATTAGTGTAGGTGATTGCACATTCAAGGGTGTCGCTTGATCTTCTCTTTTCATTCTCTCTTATGGGGGAGAATTTTTACTCACATGAGGTTTTGTCTGTCTCATCTTCTAGATATATATATATATATATATATATATATATATATATTTTCTCTTTTGGAGATGAATTTTATCTTCTCCTTTTTGGTTTTCGGTTTTATTTTTGCATGGTACCTAATATGGCCTAGTTGTCGGGACCCATCACCATCTTTGCATCATTTGTGTTTGTCTATTTCACCCTAAGTTACACTTACGGGGGGTTGTTGGTTTGAATAAGGCACTTTACCTAACTAGTTTACCTAGTAGGTCCTATTCACATGTTTATTTTACTTAGGCCCTAGGATTCTTTCTAGAAGTTTTAGTTGGCATTGGATCTTATCTTATTTTGTCATTTAATTCTTGTGTCCTAGGTCATTTAATATTAGTTGTCTCATGTCATAAGATTAAGAAACTTGTGATGATCTTGTCTAATCCTATGTCTCACCTTGGCTATATAACCAAGGGTCTCTCACAAATTGTAAATCATTTCTATTTGCATTCTTTGATAGGAATACAATTTATTGTTGTCATATTGATCTTCTAAGTATCTTATACTTTCCATAGGCCTTTAGATCTTGGGTGGCTATCTCTATAGCCAAATATTATAGTCATAAACTTGTCATAGGTGGCTTAAGTCAACCCAAGTATTATAAAATAAGGTTTGAGTATGTAAATTTCCATTTTGGTAGGTGTGTACAAGGGTCTTATGTGCATCTATTTAAATCTGAAAGGTACATGCCAATTTATTGTTTATTCAGAAACTTGCGTATACATTCTATATATGACAATTATTTTTTTATCTAACACACATGAGCTCAAAATTTCTAAAATCACAATCCCTCTAATATTATAAACAAGGGTACTATATATGGGAATAAAATTAATCCTCTTTGAGTGTGGTAGGATGCTTACATAATTCTTTTATTTTGTAATATGAATATCATTTTTCTACTACAATATTCATTATTCTATTGTGATTTATTTTATTTCCTATAACAAGAGTATGAGTTTATTTTTAAAATCTAGATGGATTGTTTAGCATGGATGGTCTTCAAAGATTTGATCGTGTCATAACCCTAAAAACTAAAAATTATGAACTACTTTACATTCTCATAGTGAGTTAGTTTGGGAAATTGATTAAATTGAAATTAATTATTAATTAAGGATAATATAATAATGATCAAGACATGAATTGTGATTGTGATATTTTAAAATTATCATTAATATTTTTTCTTATTTAATAATTATTAGCACTATGAGCATTTTATAGGATGCAAGTTAACCATTTTTTTATTGTGGATTGTGAGGTATATGATGATTATGGACTAGGAAGATTAAAGGGGAACGATGGCATGATACATACTATGACTCACAATGATCGAATAAACATGACCCTAGCTAATATATTGTGCACTATGTGTGTTATGTTTTTGATAAGGTAAACAAGGATTTTGAAAGGGCCCATACCCTTGTACAAAAGATAATAAAGATACAAATTAAGCTCAACAGAACAACAAGGAACCAAAGAGAAACAACAATGCACAAAAAAGGTAGACACTACATAACCATGTAGTCAGCAACCCATATTCAATGTGGTTTGAAACCAAAATGTTCCAAAGATTTTTGCTTAATCCTATTACAAGGATCCAACTTCCCTAAATTTATTTTTTTGGAACAAGATATTTTCAATATCATTAATAGAATCTTTATGTAAACTAAGAACCATTGAATCCATCACAGAATGGTCAATAAGAGCTTTCCCCCTATTATCATCCTTTTGTGTATCCTCAAAGGGAGAGGAACACTCCTTAGCAGTAGAAGGCTTAAATTCCTTTTTCCTCCAAACGGGCAGGTGTTTCTTATTGCTCGAACAACTAGTGGTGGCATGACCCACTTTGCAACAACATTGACAAATAATTGAAGAGTCTTCAAAAACAATCTGTTGCACCCAACATCCCAATTTGGAAGATATAGAAATTTGAGTAGGGAGCACCATGTCTTTTCCACAAGCACACAAAATCTAGCAAACAACAGCAACTTTTTGAATTTAGTGACCTTATTAGTAGTAGAGTATTGTCCAAAAGTATTGGCAATAAGCATGAAAATATCTTCATCCCAAAACTCCAAAGGCAGCCCTAACAATTTAACCCAAACAAGGAACACAATGGAGTCATATGTAGTGATTGTATTATCATTGATTTGGGTGATAACATGTGTATTAAATTGGTTTAAATTTCTTTATATTAATTTAATTTAAAAGAGATTTTGATTTGAGGGATATTTAGGTTGTTTGGACACATTGAATTGGTATTATCTTGAGTTATGGAATGACTAATAGTTTTTCATCATTATGTTTTCTTCCCTTTTGACTTAGGTCATTGTTGATACTTAAATTATTACAAGGATTGGAAAAAAATTGGATCTTGGAGGAAATTGTGAATTATATATGCTACATTGGTGATCTAAGATGTAAACCCCAAATCCCTAAGGTTGGATAGTCTCCTAAGTGCCAAATTTTTCAAACCTTGGAACAGTATTACATAACCTATGTTTAGGTTGAGCAACTTGGGACCAATTTTTTGAGGTGGGTAAGACCTCCTTTACTTCTAGTTCTTTGAGACCAACAAGGGTTTACCTAAGGTGTTGAACTCATTATTACTATAGGGTTTGAATAATTACCTTGTTGTAAACTATGCATGTACAAGTTGAGAATCCAACCTCACATATCCCAATGAACACCTGCAAGCAAATAACCTATCACCAAAGAAGATCAAGAGACAACATGACTAATTTAATAATGCAAAATAAATATTCCTAAGTTTAGCTTAAGTGAAATAAAGTAAAGGTGACTTAATTAATTAATCAAAATGATTAAATTAAATAAGTAAACAACCTATTACTCTAACACCCCCCCTTAAGATGAACTTAGGGAGAAGCTAAAAAACTAAGGACATAATGCATGAAAGCAAAGGTGGGTCTCAACAACTAAGACCAGATGAGGTACCCATGTACAAATGTAAAAGATCTCTCACAATAGGAGAAAAGGAGAAAAAATTGTGGGAAAAACTCCTCTCCAAAAGAGAGAAATACAAGTGAAGGACTAAGAAGCTTCCAAACAACAGTGAAGGACGAAGAAGCCTCCAATCAAGAAGAAATTGTCCCAAAAGATGGAAACAAAGGATGAACATGGAAAACATCACTGAAGCATGAAGAAGCTGCAAACACTATCATAGAATGGCTGCTGAAATGCTGAAAGAAGAAATGCAAGAGTGTCCATATCTTCAAACCCTCTTAGATCTGACAAACAAAGGCCTTTTTCAACAAAACAAAAGGAAAACTTGATTGTTCCAACAGCTCCAAATTCAATGGAATACTCCAAATTTGACCACGGATCATGAATATTAATGCATGAGTTTATTTCTTCAAAAAAAGTGGACAAGGCGGCTGCAGATCTAGTGCTCTGATACCATTCATCTCCTCTTTGTTGACAACCACATCACCGTTGTTGGCCCACCATCTTCATCGCCTTTGCAGCTTGTTCTACACCAGTCTTCACAGGATCTTGGATCACCATCATCACTTTCTAACATGTGGATACATGAGTAGTTTTTAGAGGCACACATCTTGAGACATATTGGTTCATCACTTCTGACTTCGACATCGTCCTTTGGATCCATTTCTTCCCAAGGGGAGGAATGTTATTTGTTGCTTCATGATCTCTTTTTGGATTCTACACCAGGCATCCACCATTGCGACAAGAGTTTCTTCATTGTGGGGGGGCCTTCTAGTATTTTTCTATCTCTCCTATGGAGACCATTGTATATGTACTTATGTGATAGAAGTTGTCTTTGGGAGGTATCATGTAATCCACCTTCTATCCTTCTTCTATTAGTGCGTTACATTCTTTTCTTTTCTCTCTTTTGGAGGGGAGTTTTATTCCCATGTGGTTTTCTCCCTTTCTCCTTTTGTCATGAGAGATCTATATGTTGTACATGGGTACCTCATCAGCCATTAGGGCGGGACCCATTCATGCATCCAATCAAGTATTTGTTTATCATAGTTTAGTTTCTCCCTAGTTCATCTTAGGGGGGGTGTTAGAGTAATAAAGTCATCACCTAATTAATTAATCATTAATTAATTGAGTCAATTTATGCTTTATTACACTTAAGCTAAACTTAGGAGTGCTTTTATTTCATTATTTGCTTTTATTAATTAGTTGCATTTTGCATGATTAAAGCTTCTAATATTAGAACATGTTGTCTCATTCATTCCTATGAGGACACTTTTCATGTTCTGATCTAGCCCTAATCTAGGGTTAGCTTTCATCCTTTTCATAAGGATTGATTCATTGTATTTTTTTTAATTTTGTACGGTAGCATATTCACGATAGTTGTTCACATAATGCAAATTGGTGTTTTCATCATATTTGAGTTGTAGGGAAATCATATCTTTCTTATTTCTTCATAGTGTGATAGGTTTATCATTTTAGGTGATTTGTGGAGATGTGGATTGAATTAGTCAATTCTAACATATGCAAAAGTTATGCCAAAAACATTGAAGGAAACCTTAGAAAAGAAGATCTGACTTTGACTGGAAATAACATGGACCTGAGAAAAAATATCCAAAAAATACCTACACCACTAGAAAGTACTTTGAATCCTCTTTCCGATGATATCTTGCTTATTTCTTCATAGTGTGATAGGTTTATCATTGTAAGTGATTCATAGAGTTGTGGATTGAATCAGTCAATTCTAACATATGCAAAAGTTATGCCAAAAACATTGAAGGCAACCTTAGAAAAAGAGATTTGACTTTGATTGGAAATAACAGGGACCTGAGAAAAAATTTCCAAAAAATACCTACACCACTAGAAAGTACTCTAAGTCCTCTTTCCGGTGATATCTCGTTTTCCTGATTTTGACACTGTGGGAAAAAGTTATGGCCACTCTTGCATTCCTTCTTTCAACATTTTAGTAGTCATTCTACGATAGTGTTTGCAGCTTCTTCATGCTTCAGTAACGGTTTCCATGTTCATCCTTTGTTCCTATCTTTTGGGAAAATTTTGTCTTGTTTGGAGGATTCTTGGTCCTTCACTTGTATTTCTCTTTTTTGGAGAGGATATTTTCCCATGAGGTTTTCTCCTTTTCTCCTGTTGTGAGAGATCTTTTACATTTGTACATGGGTACCTCATCTAGCTTTAGTTTCCAGGATCCATATTTGCTTTCATGCATTTTGTCCTTAGTTTTTTAGCTTCTCCCTAAGTTCATCTTAAGGGGGGGTGTAAGAGTAATAGGTTGTTTACTTAATTAATTTAATCATGTTGATTAATTAATTAAGTCACCTTTACTTTATTTCACTTAAGCTAAACTTAAGAATCTTTATTTTGCATTATTAAATTAGTCATGTTGTCTCATTCATTATGATATTGATACTTGTCACATGCTAATTTAATCCTCTCCTAGGGTTCTTACTTTAGGGATTTGATCTCCTTTCTTAAGGATTGATCTCTTTGTAATTATTCATCTTCTCAGGTAATGCAATTTTGCTTCATGTTTGCAAAGCAGGTCATTCTTGTGCCTCTTGATCGTCTTTGGTGACAGGTTATTTTCTTGCAGGTGTTCATTGCGATCTATGAGGTTGGATTATCAACTTCTACAATACATGTTACATAGCTCATCCCTAGATACTAGTGTCATAATATACCTATGTGTTAGCTTGACATTCAAGGCTCTACAACTTTATACAACAAAAAATATTACAAAGCATAATTTTTTATGGTATGAATATAACAACCCCTATTTTTGTTTTACATTTACACTCGAAAGCTAGAAAAAAATTAGTATAACATAGTTGAAAGATAATGATTATAATTATATTATTTTAATGTGTAGGGGTGATGAGAAATGAAGTAAATACTAGACTTCTCTAATAGAATATTCCTCTTCCTCTAGAATTGTTTTGTTGTTTCCTTTCAAACTTCTCTTTTTCTTTCAATGCATACTGGTAGGCCTCTTCAATTTTCCTTATTATAATCATATTAATTTCATCTTGAATTGACATACATAATCCATTCACATATCAAAATTATAATGGTTGATATAATTTTATGAATATATTGAGTTGATAATATACTAAGTTTTTTTCATTCAAATTGGTTACCATTATGTCTCATGAATTTATTTTTTCCTTTCGTTTTCTTTGTCTCTCTATTTGCATGTGACCCACCACAAGGATGCATGTCCTTTTAACTTTGTATAAATAAAATTTACTTTCTTTGGATCTTCAATGGATTCATAGTCAAAATACTTCTCCATTTCAAAAATCCAATCTATAAGCTCTTTTGGATTAAATTATTGTTGTACCAAAATGTTTCCAACCTCAATTTACTACTTATCTTTGACATTGATCTCAATAATCTCCCTTCTATAATCATCCATTACATCTTCCACCTCTAATTTTTGTTCCTCTACTTCACTTTCATCTTTCCTAACATCCTCTATGCATACTCCTCTCCTTTATGTTACCTTTATTACATTCAATCTTGTTTTTATCCCTCTTAACATCTATGTAACTTCACAAAATATTGGTTCCCTAGGTGTTCCCTTGTGTGTCATGCCTTCTCAAAAGCCCATTGTAGTTGTAATCCTTCCTCTTCTCACTCAACCACAAAAAAAATATCTAAGATCCTCTGCTTAACATGACCCAACACTAGGTTCAATACCAATTGGTAGGTTTAGATGAGGGTGTCTTATTAGATAGCCAATTTAGTAGCTTATAAACTTCTCAAAATTTACACTTCAAGAAAACAAAATGTTCTTGAAAAAATAATTTACTGAATTTATGTAGATTGAGAATTCAACATATTTCTTTAGGAATTTATACTTTCTCAAAATAATTTACAAATCATTACCAAATTCAACTACAAAAAGTCTGCAACTTCTATATACTTTCTCATGTTTTAACACTTTTAGTGTAACATACTAACCCTTCAATGAAGTAAAAATTTCTAAATGTACACCTTATGAGTAAATTAACTAACAAACCATTGCAATAAATTTTTTCCTTCTTTATTGATATCATTCAACCAAGATGCATAACATGATACAACATGAATTCCTTTTCTTTTCATTTAATACATCAATACAAGAAAGCATACATTTACAAACATAACTCAAAGAGCTTTAGAACAAATAGTTGTAAGATGGTCTAGGATCCTTCCTTTGAAATCTCAGTTCTTCTATCGCCTGCTATGGAGGAGAAGCATCACTCAGGTGCTTTTCTGCCAACCACAGACTCATAATGCGGTCCCCCACACATCTATCATTCGATAGATGGCCCTTCCCTTCAACAAAGAGATTGGTAGAGTAACCGATAATGACAACCAACCAAGCATAGTGTTGTGTACTACATAACTAGAACTTGTAATCCCACAAAATTTTTCTAGCATGTAATATTGGATCACAGTGAACTGACAGTCAGTACTCACACAATCCATAGTGGAGTCTCAGACAGTACACTACTTTGGCCAAAGTTTTACATTCAATATTCCTACTGAGAGTCATCTATCAAATACACTACTCAGGGTCGATTTGAGTTAAGGCTGTCTTAAGTTATGCATAGGTATTTCCTTCAATGGATAGTCCATCATCCCAGATAACCTACAACCATAATAATCTACTTGGAATAAACCTACTTAACTAGTAAGTACACAAACTTTAGGTATTTCCTTCTATGGATAGTCCATCATTCCAAAGATAACCTATATACTTGGTTAACCTACTTACATGTAAGTACTTAAACTCCCTCCTATATTGGATTGTCTATCCTAGGAGTAAACACAAGCTTTCCTAGTTAAATCAATAAATTAGCTAAATGCATATACGTGATTTTCATGTTCAATCATACCTAATATATAATACCTATGTTAAACACCCATCTCCTACTATGGAGTACATAAAAACACATTATGAAAATAGCATAAAAGCTTCACTTTCCTTTTCAAAGTAATCTAAATTCTCTAATGCATATATTGGAAAAGACATCTCAACCATGCATGCAAGACACACCATTCAAAGTAAAATAACAAAGAAGAGATACCCATGCCTGTTATTGCTTATCCAATCTAGAGACAACAATGCAACCTTTTCCACAGCAGCAAGCTTGATAAAAATCTCCTCAAGATTGACACTATAGCTCTCCCTCACAAGTTGATAGCTTACTCCTCTCAAAATATAACCTCCTCACAACTATGTGAACTTACTTCCTTTCACTCTCTCAATGCAAAGCAAAGTATGGCTGAAAAAATATAGAATTATGAATTGCAAAAGATGTGTAATCTCCTGAAAGAAATGCTTTCCCTCACAAATGAAATGGTTCAACTATTTATAGAGAAACCAAGCAATCTCAAAGCCTACAATTTAGGTATTCAAAAGGACAACAAGCTTCATGCAAAGAGACACATGAAACTCAATAATAAGGTGGCAATCAAATAAGCTCAAACTCAACAAAACCTCCTATAGATCGATGTGTTTCCTTGACAACAATCCAAAGACTTACTCAAAAAGAACATGGAGAATTCGAATTATACTCCAACAAAGACATCAACAGAAAATATTTCAAGAGGTGGTGTTAAAGCCTCTATTCTCTTATCAAGTTGGTGCGATTTATTATGGAGAGAAACAATCAACATTAAATCTGTAACACTTAGCACATATCGAATGAATTTAAGGAATGAGTTGATTAAACATTTAAAGGCATTTAGACAAAGTCAAAGTTGCTCTTTATCACAACATCAACCAAGTCTAAGCTTGCATCGATGATAGACAACAGTTAAAAATGCATTTATATGTTTCCACATATGTGACATGGTGAGTGGAACTCAGCTTCACTACACAGTCGTAAGCATTTCCAAATCGACTTTCAAACTCATAGTCATTGATGACTATTATTGTCCTCCTTTATCATATTACACATTCGTTTCACATATAGCCATTCACAATTACCATCATATTGATGAGTTTTTATGTGTGGTACAACTATACATATGCATATACCTGCCATTAGATCCCATTGACAAACATGTGCATATATATACACATACTTCCACGTGCATCCCACTTGTCAATATAATCATAATAGTACAAGGCTCAAATAGATAAGCATCACCCAATAATGCATGCAGTAGAAAATAAGACTCTCAATTGTAAACATATCGAATAAGGATGAATTACCTATTACCCACAAACTGACTCAACTCAATCATTCTAATGTGGTGTGTGTATATGCTCAGATAGTTTACTTTTATCGGTTACTCGACCAAGATCTTCTCCCGAGTGATACTTCCCCTCCACCTAGAGGAATGAAACACATAACTACATCCACTAACACATGCACATGACAGTCAATTGTTCATAACAATATGTAGTATACATAACATCTCCAAAGTTAGAATAATAATAATTCAATAACCATCCATCCACATATATGCAGTATTTCACCATGCATAACATCAAATGAGACAATCATCAAATGAGATAACATTCATATTGATAACAAGGTACAAGCATAATTTATTCATCTCCATAATTCACATTACATTCATATTTACCCTATGTAGGAATGGTAAATAGTAACTACACAACGAGGGTGTAACATTTGGCATCATCTTCTTGGTATGATTTGCATTCTTCTTTGGTAGTTTTGTACATTCTTTTTATTGTCATTTATTCCTACTCTTCTCACACCCTTCCTATAGCTCTCTTCAAAACCCTAGTCACCTCTCTTTTACTTATATGTTTTTCTTCTCATCCTACTTTAGAACATCTAGAAATCCTTTTCACCACACCACACAACCATCTACCTACTCACATCTTTCATTTTTAACCAAATCACCTCTAAAAATATTTTGAAACTCCTTGCAAAAAAACCCTTAAACTTCATGCAACCCCTTTTTTTACAAAGGAACACTAAATGGTTGTTGGAGAATGAAAAATTATAGCCAAGTTGAAAAATCATTGTCCAAATAAAAAATACATGCAACATATATATAAGAAAATCATATTTTTACTTTTATTTGCCAAAACAATCTCTTAGAACTTGATTAGTGGATGAGAAAAGATAGAAATATTCTAATCACATCCTAGCTAAAGTTGGAAACTCTTATCAACATTGTCAAATTTTCCAATAGAACACAATAGTTCTTGCAACCCCTTGACATATACTTAATTAACAATTATAGGATTTTCATCACAACTAAAAGACATTCTTAAACACTAGCACACTAAGAATTCATTGAAGCGTGATACAAAATAAGTTTGATATCAACAAACACCCAAAAACAACTACAAAAGTGAACATAAACTATAGCAAAACTTGAGAAGTAATTTTTTTGTTGTGCAAGATTGCTCGTGAGCTTGAATGCTCCAACATCAATATGTTATTACATAAATATATTTCATAAGAGCCTATTAACTTTATAAGTTTAGATTAATGAATAATTTTAGTAACTCTCTATTTAAAATGTATTATGGTTGTTTTAATTAATATTGTGGATTTAAGGATTTAAGATTGGGCCTAAAATAACTCTAACTAGGGTGTGATATGAACTAGATGGAAATACAAATGAAAAAAGTATTCAAATGAGGAGCAAGGTTAGATCCAGTTCAACTTGAGACGAGTAAGCTTCTCTTGTACCTATGATCCTTGAAGAACTAAAGGAATAAATGAATGTGTTAAGAGCTCACAATGGTGCACAAAAATAACACTTTGTAAACATTCTTAACGAAAGGGAAGACATGTGAAACCATAATACCATGCTGGATAAAATCCTTTATTCACAAGCATGGATAAAGAATTTCACTAGACTAGAATTATGGTAAAGCACCATTTCCCTATCCTTAACGAGATTCACATATTTTCTTCTTGTGAAACAATGTTATCTCTTAACACATTAATATATCCCTTCAGCTATGTAAGAATCAAATAAATTTATTTAGGGCACTCATATTATTTTGTTATGTAGTAAAATAAATGGAAAAATATGGTATCAAGGCTTGAGATTTTTTTGTGCGAATGGGTTCCCTTCTCAACATTTTTAAAACAAAGTCGCAAAACTTGAATTCTACTTTAAAAAAGTATGTAGAGTCAGGAAGACTAGGGGGTTGATCTAATCAACATCATGACATCTTGATGCACTAAAAATTGATTAAAGTGAATAAAATTATATTCATTTCTCCATTTGAAACACATCTTTCCTATATCACTTTTATGTTTAGCATATATGCTTGCTTATATTTTTTATTTTTATGATTCTCGACATACTTTACTTAACTCTTACATTATCTCATATTCCATATTTACCACTTTGATTTCCACTTATTTTTACCCACATAATTTTATAATATTATCTTATCCTTATGTCACATGATTTGTGATATTATATTTCTTATATTCCATGCTTGTTATGTTGACTACATACCATACTCACTATGCATAGTATGGTTATCTTTATCATTGCTTCCTAATATTTATTTATTATATTTACAATTACAATCCTCATAATGCCCATGATTCCATTATGATTATCTTATTAAAAAATAAAAATAAAAAACTCAAGCCCTAAGAGACACGTTAAAGAATTTGATAAGAAATATAAACATCAATCCTTTTCCATCTTCAAAAAAGTCTATTTTTACGGATCTTGGCCGACCATATTCCCATTTAAAGATACTCCTACAAAATATGTAATCTTTGTAAGGAAAAGTTTGTCTTTGGCTCTTACGAAAGGTCAAATGCTCATGTGAAAACATAACGCTTTCCTAATAACCCGTCTTTAGAATTTTGAGAAAAAATAATGGATTTGCAATTTTAATTTTAAAAATGATGGATACGCCTTCCCATCTCTAAGGGAGTAGGGTAATTTTGAGCGAGGGGTCTACGTCATTAGCGTCCGAGTCGGACAAATTTTTTTTGCCACGTCTCTTGATCGTTGAGTTGGCATCCCCCCATTTTTTTCTAGCGAAAATTGAGCACGTTTATCAATGTTTTCGGACCATTTTCAAAAACCACAAAAGGGGAGCCTAAAGAAGTCATGGACCAATAGTGGGTCACTAGGTCATGTAATATTGGTATGATAAAATGGCATTACATGATTGGTCAGTTTGTGTATTTTTTGAATTAAAGTGATTTGTAGTTGGATATTAAGTGTAAATTTATTGGCACTTTTATTGCCCAAAAGTCGGCCCCGAGCTGTCCAAAACTATTCCCACAATAGATCTTATACCCACCATCGACTCCTCTCCCTTACACTTAAAACAAATTTCAAGTGTTTTTTTTTTCTTCAATAGTAAAAACATAATGCTTTACTATTAATATATGATATAGTGTCTAGGCGATAAATCACACGTTTTGACATCTTACACGTTTGATGTGACTAACAAATCTTGTAAGAGAAAGCTCCTAAATCCTATTAATTATCCATCTTCTTCCCATCTTTATCAACTAATGACATATTAAGTTCATAGCACACACGTCTAACATTAGGGACCACAAAAACCATATTTTTTCATACTTCAGAAAAGGAGAGGGCAAAAGTTTACTATTGCAAATTCAAAAGTTAAGTTGAATACTTCCAAATATTGGAGGTGAAAACAGTGTTTTCTTAATATTCCATTTATAATTCGAGATAGATGTTAAAAAATGGAATTTTGAAATAACTATTAAAAAAAATAAAATCATATAATGTTTTTTATATATAAAATAAGAATAATATATAAATGAAAAGTGGTTTCTTTTTTCTTAAAGAGTGTGTAAAGATCTTATAGCTTTTTGAACGAACTCAATTGTTTCAATCATCTTCATTTTAAGTTTCAAATAAGAGATTAAGAAAATTTATGTTCTCAAACTTTAGGGTTAAATAAGTAGTTGGGGAGTTGTCTATCAAAGTTACTAATATGTTTACATTTGTATTAGTGAAATTAGTATTTCTATGTTATTTTTCATTCAATCTTTTGTTTATTGTAGATTTGACTCACAACTCTATATTTATTGATATATCAACAAGTGACATTCTCTTGTGTTAGATTTGACTCACAATTTCATACCTATTCATCTCTATTTCACACCATTTATCCTAATTCCGCAAAAAATATTTCACTTCAAAATCAACTCTTTGTCCCTTTAGATCATTTTTGAGAGATGTGGGATTAACTTGGGTCAACCCTAACAATCATAAAAACACCAAATTTAATTCATCAAGTTCAAATTTTAACTTTACCAATATCTTTTATTAGTTGTTATGAGTCATTATAGCAAACATTTTGTGTGTCATATTGTTATGTCAAGGTATTTAAGAAATACATTGTTTAATTAATTATATAAGGTGGATTGTGGGAGCACACTTCAATTCTAAACATGATTAAAGGAATCAAATCTACATCTTCACCATCTAGGCCACTTTCACTTTATATGAATATTGCCTTTGATCTTTCTCAATATCATTAATTTGGTCCACCAAGGGGTTTAAACTAGGATAATCCTTTAACCTATTGAGTTGGCAATATCCTCAATGGTATCTTTGGACACCACCTTAACAAATTCAAATATCTAGAAGTGAAGGTGAATAAATTCTTTGGCACACTTTCTATTAAATCAGTCTCATGTGAAAGATTATTTTTCAATTTTAGATTAGATTCATAATAGTTAGGGTTGACCTCCTAGGGCACATGATTGATTTGCATAATTTCTTGAGATATACAAATTATGAGGAGTATATCAACTAGAGATAGTTAATTATTTCATAGTGGTAAATTAACCCATAAAGGCATCAACACCATTTATACATTATAGATCTTAGAGCTTAATACACCTAATCATTTGTTAATTTTTGTAATTATTTCAAGTATTTATCCTAGCACTGATATCTAGGTTAATTATGTGTTGATTGAAACATTTATTTAATTTTCCTAGATAATTTTAAGTAAAAAATTATTTTCATTACATTTTTTGTGAACCTAACTTATTGAACACCCCCTAAGTTTTGGCCTTAGGGCTTTTAGATTTGAATTTTATAATTATATTATCATATTTTAGATCTCATTAGGGTTTAGATTCTATTTTTACTTACACTTCATAGCTATACCTTTCTTTAAGGTTTGTGACTTATTATGTTATCTATTTTGCACCTACCCTTCTCACCCTTATTTTTCCTCTAGGGTTTCATTTTTAGGTCTAATTTTATAATTGCTTTGTTTTATATTAGATTTGGTTAGGGTTTGAATCCACTTTATTTTTCTCATTAAATTATCTTTATTAGGGTATGGGCTTACATTTCTTGATTTCTCTTTGATCTCACCCACCCACCCTTGGTTTGTGTTTCATTAATACATGTTAAAACATGGAATTTCATAATTAATTGTCTCTAGCCTATTTGCATGCCTTTATTATATATTTAGATATGTTTATATACTTTGTAGTATATGATCTTTCTATCATTCATCCTCGCTTTTTTTTAATGCAATGTTTGGGGAATGTCTTTTCTATGAAGCTTTTATTCCATCATCATGTAGTTTTTACTCCATAGAGTTAGTGAGTACCTTTTGTTTCCTCTTACATACACTTGCTTCACTTGTACATGAGTCTCATGTTGCTTCTAATTTTCCTATGGCTAGTGATAGTAATGTAAATGAACAAAGAAATATTTTACCTTCACAAACATGTCATTCCCATGATTCCCACCATGTGGTGATGTTTTAGTCCTAAAATCTCATGATAGCTCTCCCTCATATGCCTATCTCAGTCCATTTTTTCTTAAGCATCCTATTGTTATGTGGGTGATAGATATACATGTTGTTCATATTCACTTACATATGTTGATGATGCACCTTTTCCCATGCCTAGCAATACACTCGTTGATACGAGATTACCTATTTATGATGATTATCCCAATTACGACCTTTATGATTATTGTACTTCTATCACTAGTGTTGTGCCTATGCATGATACACCTCGTCCACCTTCACATAAGTTTTTCACCCCCATATAGCTCATGGTAATCCTTCTTCTCTATCTTATTATTCATGGTTTATTGATGATATGTGTAATGATGAGCATAATGACAATTTCATATCTTCTCATAATGAGGTTGACGACAGTTGGTTTATTGATGGTTTGATTTATGATGCACATTCTTCTAGTGCACTTATCATAGAGTCACCAATATTGAAGATGAATTTTTCATGTAATATATCATTCCCATCTTTATATTATTTTGTTATACATGATTGTGGTACTTTGGTGCAAACATTTGGGAATACCTCAATTCATAAAGCTAAACAATTGTTTGGTTCATGTCATTATTATCATGCATTCTTCCATGATTTTTCATGTGTTTTCATAGATTACTTTACTATTGGCCCTAGACCATCCTTTTTTCATGATTCTCATGCTTCCCCTTCTAGTGGCCCTTAATGGGTCCCATGGATTTTTTTATGCATCATGATGATAATACACTTTTTTATGGAGACACTCTTTTGGTTCCTTTCTTTTGATGTATCTTTGAGTGATTGTAGATTACATTCTTATACACCTTCTATTGATAAATCTTATATATTAAAAATACAAGAGGATAATGTGTCACTAGTTGATGATACATCTTTCCCACTCTTACACATGACATGCATACACATATGGATATGAGACACATTAAGAGTAATGTTTCTCCTTATGTGAACTGCCTCATTAGCAAGATGGTTTTTCTACAAAAATACATTGCTTATTTTGAGGAAATATTAAAAAAAATATCCTATCAAAGTGATATTACAAAATCCTTTTTGCATGTGACATCTTAGCTTAACCTACACCAAGTGGAATTGTGCCACCTACCTTTAAAAGTATGATGCTAGAGGTGGCACATTATAGCACTTACAATACTTCCAAACTATATGCTTCCCTTATTTTCATGAGGATCAATTACTTACTAGATTGTTTCCAATAATCTTAAGTGGTCACACATTCATATGGTTTTATTCATTAGCACATGGTTCTATCACTTCCTTTGTGGACTTGGCTAGTTCTTTTATTATTATTATTTTGTTTAAATTGAATTGAAGACACATGTTATTAACTCATAAATTGCAAGAAAGAACAAAAAGATCCAAACAAAGATTACATGTGGAGATTTCAAGAATTAGTTACTAGCATGAATTCTACCTTAGAAGGTGATTAACATGAAAAAATATTATGAATGACTTACTTCCACTCTTTAAAAGCCAAGCATATTACATGCCTCAACATTTATTTTCAAATTTGTGTGTCACAGCATGTAAATGTGAGTATGCTTTATTCAACAATCCCCTTAAATTACATTAATGTCTTTCTAACACTTTTTGACATGTAGATAATGGGGGCAATAACGATAGACATAAAGACGATCATCATCCACAATTCAAATGAAACACATTTAGAGAACTCACTACATTTGAGGAGTTCACACATGGTATTGGAACACAATATTATTAATTTACCTCCAATTAAGCCAATGGATATGTCTAAGCTTACATCAAATAGGGTTAAATATTTTGGTACCTATAATTGTACACATGGACATTCTACAAACATATGTATCAAACACAAATATCAAATTCAAGATCTTATAGTTAAAAGGATAATACAAGTTAAGGATAATCATATTGAATTGGGGGATGACTTCATTGGTTAGTTATCCTCTCTTACCCTTTTTACAACTCACTACATTATGGGTCTTTTCTTTTCTTTCTTAGATTGATTCTCTCATGTTTCTAGTTAGCTTGCAAAGGACACAAATGCACTTTTATAAGGTGAACATGCATTGTATTGTTCATGTCACTTATTTCTTGTGTTTTGTATCATTTCTACTTTGACCTTTTTCGTATACTATGAATCTTGTGATCCCTCTTATTTATGCATCCATTTACCTTATGTGTCCTTACACTATGAACTCTTATTTTTACCATACATTTTGTATACCTCCTATCATCATTCCACCTTTATATTATGCCTAATACTTTATTTCCCCACTTAGACCACATATTTCCTATATTAATTTATGTATAGCATTTATACTTGCTTATATTTCCTTAATTTTTATGACTCCCAAAATGCTTTACTTTAACTCTTATATTTTCTCATATTCCATATTTACCACTTTGATTTCCACTTATTTTTAATCCACATAATTTTATAATATTAGTATATCTTTATGTCACATTATTTGTAATATTATATGTCTTCTATCTCTTACTTGTGATGTTAACCACATACCATGCTCACTATGCATATGATGATTATCTTTCTCATTGCTTCCTAATCTTTATTTATCATATTTATGATTACATGATCATGCTTACAATCCTCATCATGCATATGATTATCTTATTAAAAAATAAAAATAAAAAACTCAAGCCCTAAGAGACATGTTAAGGAATTTGATAAGAAATATAAACATCAATCATTTTCCTCCTTCATAAAAGTCTAGTTTTATGGATTTTGGCCCACCATATTCCCCTCTCCCACAAAATATAAGTAAAAGGTTTTCATTGGCTCTTGCAAAAGGTCAAATGCGAATACTTCCAAAAAGTCTTTTGAAAACATAATGTTTTCCTTAGAATTTTTGTAAAAAAATAATGAATTTGCAATTGTAAAATTGATGTATACAACTTGGCATCCCTACATTATAATGGAAACATAATGCTTCCCTATTAGTGTATGATATGTTTATTTGCCTTTTTCTTATGATTTCTTATGAATTATTTTTACATATCTATTATTTCTTTTTTAACAAACTCCATGAACAAGAGAATTATCATTCTCAAGATCAAATTATTAATTTTCAACATTTCAATAAATTTAGTGTCATTTCAAATGTTGTTAATATGAGTTTGAAAAAAATATATTCATAACTCAAGTTCATATCATCCACATATCTCTTATATAAGTTCAATTTTATTGGAAAGGAGTTGAGAGCCCTCTCTTCAAATCCCTATTTGAAGAGGGATAGCACCTTACCATAAAGAGATCATATCAAAACTCACCATAATTCGTCATCCTTTATCTTTTTTATTCTTTAGAAATTCAAGAAAAATTAATTTAATCTTAATCAAATAATGGTGTCTTTTACTAAAGGCTTAACCATCTTAGCCAAATATATTGTCGATTCACAAGTAAAAGAATTTGTGGCATGTAAAATTAATCTCAATAAAATGCTTCATCTTGTAAGTAATTAACATCTCTCATATTAGACCTTTAGTAAATTATCCATACAAACTATTAAACTAAAAATATATTAGTTAAAGGTTAATTAATTAATCTATTTTTAATTAAGAAAGAGGTGTTCTTTCTAAACTTTAACTTACAACATGATAAAGCAATTAAACATGATCATATTCTAAACTAAAGAATGCGATAAGAGGATGAGGCTAATTATAGAAAGTAAATGCATGAAAGAAGTTAGAGTGGCGTAATCCTATTGCAATATGTGGCATTGTTATGCTCTCTATTCTAGTTAGTGTTAGTTGGATGTCATTATATGCACGATCTTGTCTTCTTTGGCATGGTCATGTTTGTATGATTGCAATCCCATCCATTGAATATGTATGTGTCTATTATGGCCATGGAATAATACACTATAAACTTGCAACCTATAACTAAAACAATAATGTTTTGTCTGGGATGAAGTGGTGTTGTGGGCATCTTTAGGTATTTGTGCTAGGGTGTACAAGCATCTAACTTCCCCTCCTACCTCGACTTAGTCTCTTAAATAGATTTGAAATTTTGGAGGCTAGACCTTGGAAAGAGTGTAGAATGTTTAAGTGATCAAGTGTAGTATTAGTGTCGATTTGTATATGAAGTGCTTCTCGAGCATTTAATTTCTAATGTGACATGATAGTGTGTTGCTATGCTTTTGTCTATAGATTCCTATTGATGTTTCTTCTATTATTCTCTCTTGTGTGTTCATTCCCTTTAATTTCTTATTTAGTAAGCATAATTTAGCTATGTATGGTAGTTTGAACACATAAAAACTACAATAAGTAAAAATTTGAAAACTATATATGAGACCATGCATGGTAGCATATGAGATACAAGAATGATAGGTGGTAAAATTTACTAGAATGCTTGGGTTTGAAGATAACTTGTGAAATGGAATGAAAATTTTGGAATAGTTAGTGCAACAAATAGTCATAAACTAGGCATAGTTGTGCTTATTAAACAAGGTGCTTAGAGGGGCTAAAAGTGGGTGCTAAACAAGAGATAAAAGTGCAAAATATGCACTTTTCATCTCTATACAAACATGCAATTCTTATAAAGGTTAAAATTTTATATACAAACAAACTAAATCCCACAAATACATCAAGAGACTTTAACATTATTACATTACTTGTTGAACAAATGGGCCTAAAAATTTTCTAAAGTGGTTTGATGCATGCAAAATAATTTGCTTTTACTTCTTGCATTGTGTTCAAGCTTCTTATGAAAAGGGCGAGGCAACAAAATTGTATATGTGGCCACTCCCAATAAAACAAGATGTGTACAAAATAACTACAAATTAAAATACTTAACAATAAGATAGACTTAACAAATAATGCACATTAGAAAAATGATGAATAGTACACTTATATATTTAAAATTTAAAAATATGATACATAATTCACATAAAAGATAAGTGAAATGAGATCACACCCCCAAAAATCTCATACTACTATGCAGCAAGAACTACAACTATACTTGGCTTTTCATCACTTTTTGAAATCCATATTTGCTTTCTTGAGTTTAAATGTTTTCCATCTATTCAAGATGCATACAAAAAAATAACCAAATTATTATATACATTTTCTAAATGAATGAGACCTTTTCCACAATTCAGCTCCCCTAGACTTGGCAAAGTATAGACCCATGTGATGAGTTACTTCCTGCATAAATGAGAAAAAGGTGTAAAAAAATCCACTAAAATGATAAGTTCTTAATAACAAATAACAATTTTTAATGAGAATGAAACCATCATATTATCTCATTTCCCCATTTTCCCCATCAAGTAGGTCTCTGGACTTCCACAAATTGTTTGCAACTGTTTGATTAAGAGCCTATCATGCCAGAGTCCGTGGATTTTTATAATGCTTTTTACTTAATTTCCCTTAAGTTTAAGAGATATTGAGAGCATGTTTTTTAAGGAGCAATGTCTAAAGTTACAACATGATAAAATGTTCATCTTAAACGCCAAAAATGCAAATACTAAAGATTATCTTTATATCTGAAATGCATCTTCATTATGGACAGGGCATTCCAGCTAGTCTCTCAAAAATTTGCAATTTAATATTTTTATAGAATTTTTAAATAAACTGAGAACTGGAATTGACAAAACATTACCATTCTAGCAAGCAGACTTATCAAATTCACGTTTATGAATCCTGTCTAAAATACTCAGCATAGATTCTAAGCTGCTTTTCCCTACTAACTTGACCTTCAGTGATTCCATGAATGTATAACTGGCAATTGCATCTCTTGATGCCACAGTTAGGGTCACAAGAATTATGGAAAATACAGAGAAGAAATAAATGAACACATATAGCAGATTTGATTCCAAACACTATTAGAAATCTTCTCCTTACTATGTTCACATTCCAAAAACAATAAATGCGGTCTTTAGAAAGTAGTTTGCGTACCTGTGGATGAGGAAATGCACCAGCTATATTTTTGGCAATATGGAGAGGTAGATCATAAGTTGCACATCCTTGGGAGTATACTACAACTTCTTCCAAAGGGGGGATAAGACCACGGTTTCTTGCTGATAGAACAGTTACTACAAAGTCTAGCACGCATATGTCAGTACATATGCCTGCTACCAATACCTGCATTGTCAAATACCACTTGTGTTACAATAATGACAACAGAAATTTTGTATAATGGAAAAGCTTAAAATCTGTAGCAAACGAGAAAAAATCAAAGGAAGGAAGAAGAGGTCAGATTCCTAAATTTCTTTTGATATTTGCATTTCATAAGAAGTAAAAACTATAACAATTTGGACTATCCTCCATTATCAGTAGGTCATCAGTCAATGCATACCAATCTTGCTCTTGCAGTATTTTTGATGACATTGTCTATAATACCTATGCTTAGTCGAATTTCAGCCTAGCATCTCTTAGACATTACAGTGTAAGAAACTGATAGGAAAAATACCCAAGATCTCTTGTTCATGAACTAATATTGTTGGCTTATTTAAAATTTATATTAGGTAAAACTAAAGTTAGAAAACAAAATGAACTTTCTTAATCCCAGAGTAGAAGTTCAGTGCAACAGAGCATTTCAAAACTTACCACTTGAATATCATTGGCTCTCACCCAATCAACAAATGTATTGGAGCCATCCTTTTGTATGCTACCAATAAACCCATTGATACAGTCCTTACGTTTAATAACTACATTTGGGTCATCCTCCAACCATTCAAGGGCTGTCAAGTGTTAAAAATAAGAAAGAATATTAAATTGTTGAAATCATACCAATTATCCCAGGAAGCTAAAGACAAGATCCATTGGGTCTCCAAGGATTAGCTGAATAACTAAGATAAATGGTTCTTAGCTAAGACTATGATGCCATAAGAATCTATACAACATAAAAGGATCCATTTGTGATCATAACTGATCAATCCAAGATACTGAAACAATACATCAAATGTTGTCATATGATTTTATTTTCACAGAACTCATCCAAAAATGCATTTAGATTATGCAAATAAATCAAAGCAGCCAACCGAAACCAAAGATTCTAAACCAATGAAAATGTTGAAGAGTAGCAGAAATCAAATCAAATAGTAATAAAGGCCTAGGTTTCCAGAGGAAAAGAGAGACAAAAATTAACTAAATAAAGCAATACCTGGAACAAGGTTTTCTTCACCAGTTCCTACTATGCAATGAGGAGGATAAGGAGGCTCTGGCTTATCCGGATAATGTGTGTCGAGGAATGCCAGCATTGGCCATTTTCGAGCACTAAACTCCTTGGCCAACCTTGTGCTCTCCTCCACCATAACATTTATCTGTTGATTGGGGACTTGAGGAGCCTGCCAGAGAAGGAACATATTAATTTTTCTTCCCTAATATTATTAAATTTGCATCAGAATTGAGACAACATATACTGCAATGCTTAGCATCATAATTTTTTTTAATCCAAGTGGATTATATCAATGCATAACTATTATCAACTTATATGGAACCACAACAGTTTGCAAATTGGTAATTTGAAAATGCTGCTAAATTCATCAATTTCAATAACTCAGGAAAGACCTTAATTTTTAAGTCCTTCCATGCCAACTAAATGAAAGCATCATACAAAGACGAAACTTTCAGAAAACATCATACAAAGACGTGGTACAATTTAGCACATGACAGATCATATTCGGGCCTTGAAAAATTCCAGTAAATCAACTTGGGAGACTTGCCACTTATTCATAAGACATTAAAACCCAAAATCAACCGGAATTTTTTTTGAAGTTGGCAAACTGCCCTCTGCCCCTCATTTTAACATCTAAATTTCTGCTTTGAAACACCCACAAGAGGAAAAATAGGTTTTGCAGCATGGACTTCTCTTTATTTTCTTTAGTAATTTTGATTGAGTTTTGATGAATTCAAATTGCCCTTTTTTTTCTGAATTCTTGCCTACCTTTTTGGAGAGACCAAGTCTGAGCCCAAAATGGATCTGCCAAGTCGATGCCCAGTTATGATCTCAATATTATGCCACCAGTAATGTTCATAAATGAATGTACCCGTTAAACCCATCAGAAACTAAAAAAATCAAGACACAGATCCAGGGTATTATTTATGGGGTTTTTTAACCAATCAATTAAATTTCGAACAAATCTTAGAAAAAAAATAAATAGCAATCAACAGAACTTTTTTTTAAAAGCGCATTCTCCAGGTTCTTATTTGTAGATAGGACGTATGTAAATCCCATGTTTCTTTCTCATCTTACATTTCTTATGGTTTGAGCCAGGAAATTTGACCAACCATTTTACACTTATAAAAGAGTTTCCAACCCTTAAAATTTCCCCTCAACGAAGCCAATTCTAGCGATCTGGCCACCGAATCCTTTGCCAACGCCACCCACATCACATTTAACCATCCCAAGGGCACACTACTACTATCCTAAAACCATGTTCAGACCTAGAAACCCAAAATATCAAATTTTAACGGTAGAAGAAATCAAATACCAGATTCCCACAGCCAGTAGTGCAGAAGCCATTGACAAGGTCCACCAACACCAGACCAGTCTTCTTCTCCGAGGAAAGAAGCAAATGGCCCTTCTTGAGGGGCAGATTATCCTGCAACTGTTCCAAAAGATCGATACCCATTAAATTGCTTATTCTTTTGTTGTTTGCAGAGCCCAGTCAGGGAACAGGAAACACACAAAACGCAGATTCCGTATCCAACAAATTCTCAGCCAATTTTCGGCTTTCTTCAATTGTAGTTCTTCTTTGGAATGCTTTTTTTGTATCATTTGACTGCTAAATTGTCTGTATATTTCGTAAATATAATACGGAAACTTCCAAGCAAGTGGGATTATTCCGTAAATATAATAAGGAAACTTCTAAGCTAGTGGGATTATTCTGTAATAAATACATTACGCAAAGCTTCCAACTAGTCATTTGCGCATGGATATGCATATATGTGTATGAGCGCCTAAATCCGGCGGTTGTTTCTGCTCGTGTTTCTTGTTCATCCCTGCAGGAGAGGAGATAACTTTAGTACACTTTAATTTTGGAGGTACGGGACGGCTATTGATTGATCCCCAGGAATGCCCCGGGGTGGACATGGCCATGCATCATGTAGCATCCACAGTACGGGACGGCTACGGGACGGCTATTGATTGATGTGACTGCAAAAAACTCACCTCACCCTCATAAAAATGCTAAAATGAAGAGATGTAGCGCTGACTTTTGGATGCTATGTCAGGTGGGTCCCTCCTAATTTCACCGTTTTCCCAATTTCCTTAACCTTACTCTTTTCTCAGTTTTCGTTCTGTAGCTATTAACCGCATAGTTTCATCAAGTATTAAATAAATTGCATAAAAAATGAGTTGTTGAGCTGTAACTATCACGGTTTTCAAGTGTATGCAGAATGGCTTGGCGCGATTTCAGATGCACAATGTTTTTGTGTAATTGAAATGTATTTAAGACTTCTATCTTAATTTCATGCTGCAAGAAAAAGGGTTTCCTGAAGTAGGCTATTTCTTTAGCCAATATTTATGCCGGAAAACTCTATGAAGGCGGAGGGCATTAAGTATAATTTATGGTTTTTTAAAATTTATATATTATTAAATTAAATAAATAATGGTTATGTTGTATTTATTTTTGGTTTCTCATTTAATAAATAAAATAACTTTTAGTTAGTTAAATAAATAAATAAAATTTGTTAATAAATTTTGTATTTATTAATATGTTTTTGTGTATTATTAAAAATTGATATTTTTATACATCTATAAGTAATTTTTACATGAAGATTATTTTTTGAAAATAAGGTTAGATTAATAAAATGATATATTTATAATTTAGTATAAATTAATAATTACAAATTATGTTTAATTTTGTAGATTAATGTATTTTGGTATTAATGTGAAATTATGAGTAAATATAATGGATACAAATATTTAATTTTATGATTAGAGAATGATGGATTATTCAATAGGTATTTGTGAGTTATCTTAAAAAAAATTGTTATGAAAATTTATTAACAAAGATTTAAATCCATTAAAAATTGTGGCATTTGAATTGCATTGAATAATTGTAATGCTAGATTTTTAACTTTATAGTGGAATTATCAAATAGGGGGGAAACTTTTCGGATTGTTGAGGGAACCTTTAGGGCAATGTAAAAACTAAAACTTGAATGAAACATCAAGAAATTAAAAAAAATAGGTGGACAAAAGAGGGCCACGATTTGAATCCACTATTAAACCTTCTCAACTTGCAATTCCTCAACTAAGCACATAAATTAAAAACCAACTTATCATTATTAGTTACAACTAGCAAGTGGACAAATTTTTGTTCACAAAATGAAAGTTTTTGCATTTAATCCTAGAAGGAATAGGTGACATGTCTTAAGGGAACCTATAGTTCAATATTAATAAGAAAATACTTGTATAACTAAAATTAATTATTTATTTATTTTAGAAAACTCTTTAATAATATTAAGTATAATATATGATTTATTAAATAAAATAGATAGTATTTATTTTTTATATTTTTGTTTTTAATTAAATAAAATTTATTAATAATTTTTTTATTATGAATATGTTTATATGTATGTAATAATTTAAATTATTATTAAAATAAATAATTATATGAAGGGATGAAGATGTTAACAAACTTTTTATCTTTAAAATCAGTTTTTCAAATACATTATATTAAAATAATTATGAAAATAAAATAGAATCATTGAAATAATGAATGATGTTTTTTTAAACATAAAATTAAAATTTACATCCAAAAGTAAAATAGTTCTTCTTAATCCAAAAATTGAGTAAATAAAATTAAATTATTGTTATGTAAATACAAATGATTCTTCAAATAAAAATAAAATAGACAATATAAATAAAATAATTATGAAATAATTGTAAAATGAAATATAATAAATAAATTTAAAATAAGATAAATAAAATAAAATAATTCTATATTAAATTTGAATAACTCTTAAAGTAAATTGTAGATTGTTGAATTTGATCACTCCCATATGGTCAAATTCACCCTTGCATTCCTTGTCCCGCATCCTTTAGCCATATTAATTAAATAATTCATTATTTGATTAATATTTCCCTTCACCCTAATGTCCCCTAAGGTATTTAATTAATCAATCAAATACCTTACCCCCTTCATCTCTAAATTAAATAAATACCCCAATTTATTTAATTTAGTCATGCCCAAATGAATTAAATCAATTTTTAATTCATTTTCTTCTATCTTGCATGTCATATCCTCCATAATCTTCCTTAATCTGGATTAATCTAATTAATCTATGATTAGGATGTACACACCCCTAATCATCATTAGGGTCACATCCTCCATAATCTCCCACTTGCCTCTAACCCTTCATTAGCCTACCTAATCCCACATTTGCACAACCTTAATCACCTAATTAAGCTAACCTAATCTTCATGCCATTTATGACATGTGTCCTTAGTCAACCTGCATTAAATGCTTTATCTATTTGGAGAAGAAATCTCCTACCCTATGTGAATTTTTAATTCACATTTATTCATCCTATGCATTTTAAGGAATTTTAAATTCCTTCTCCATGAGGATTATGTCCTTTCAAGGCACATGTGGACAAGGACCTCCTTTATGAGGAGATCTTGTCCATTCCCAAGGCACATAAAAGTACCTCCATGTCATCTCCACCTCACCCCTTCCCTTCCACATCATTCACCACATGTCAGTTTGTGATGGCTTGTGAGTTCTCAACTCACCCTAGCCCTTGATCTCCTCCACCATGGCTTAATCTTGGCCCTCCATTGCTTTAGAGGCACTTCCCCAAAAAAAGATGGAACTATCTCCATTTTGGATCATCCACTTTAACAATCACACTCTTGCAAGCATTCAAGCCATCCCTTAGCCATTCAAGCATCCACCATTGTTGCAACATTTTGAGCCACAATCTTGCATCTATTCACATACCCACATCCTCCATTGCATTCCTCATCACTTCACCATCATTTAGAGCTAATATTTGAGCCATTTTGTCCAAGGAGCACACAATCAAACACTAGCAAGGGCCAACCAAACCATCAATTTGAACAAGGTAAAAAGTTCTATTTTCTTGCGCTTTGTTTCAATTCAACTAGGCCTAATCTTGAGTGCATGTTTTGTGTTTTTCCTTGTTGCATTTTATTTAGTTTTGCATCTTAGAGTAGGTAAAAACACTTGCACACATAAATAAAATAATTCAATTACAATAAGTGTTTGTTAAATAGATGTACTTAAGATATATATACTAGTATATGCATGTTAAATTTGGTCTAGATTAATAAAATGATATAAATTAATAATTAAAAGTCATGTTAAATTTTGTGGATTAATGGATTTTGGTATTAAATGTTAAATTATGAGTAATTGTAGTGAAAAGAGATATTTAATTTTATTATTAAATAATGAATGTGGTTTGATAAAAATAAATTTAGTCTAAACAAGTCAAACAATATGCTTATAGTTTAGTGTAATTTAGTACAAACTAATAATTAAAGATTGTGTGTAATTTTGTTGTTTATTATTAAGTTAAGAAAGTGAATAAAGTGGTAGAGATACTTGGTATATGATTGATGAATGAATGTCATTTGATAAAGAATATATTCTTGATTGTTACTACAATGTATTTTTATGAGTCTTGAATTGTGTGATAAATCTCTATGATGTCACAAATTATGAATTTATGGGTTTGGGTATACTCTATACTCATGTATTTATTCTATGTGCATGGATTTGACCTTGTTTAGTGTTTATTTCTACTCTATAACTTACCTAAATGATATTTTTTCTTTGCTCTTTTCTAATATTTGGAGACTCGTAATATTTACAAATACCTTGAAAATATTATCATCATATCAAAATATAACATTTTCACCTAGGTCAACTCCAAAAATATGTGTAAGAGATCAAAGACATGTAGCATTCATAAATACTTAGGGAAGGATTGTCATTATATTGCAAGTGGACATGTTCACCTAGGCCAACCTATGTAAAAGATCAAAGACTATATACAAGCACCCAAGAATGATGCATTTAAATTTGTTATTCCTTTTAATGCACCAAACACAAGTGTTTCATTATTAATAATGTTAAGAGACATAATTATAGGGATGAAAATAAATGAGTTGCAATGGTATGAGTATTTTAATAAAATACCTTTAACTTAAATTTAATAGCCATTTACATGTCAAATTATTAAATAACTCAAACTTGTCCCTTCAACCCCTCCTTGCTTGATTTGCATAGAATGTTGCTCACTATAGGTTGGATGTTTTTTTAAAAAAATTATTTAAAATTGACAAAAATATATATTTATCTTACACAATTTTTTGTACACTTGGAACCAAAACTAACTAAGAAAAGGGTTAAAAGGAAATTGGGAAAAAAGATGAAGTTAAGGGTCCATTTGACATAGATTTTTAAAAAGATATATATGCTAGTTTAATTTAATTTAATTTAATTTAATTTAATTAATAACTATTTTATAGTTTATTTACTTTAAGAGTTTTTTAATTTTATATTAGAATTATTTAAGAATCATTTTATTTTGTATAGATACAAGAGTTATCTTTTATGCTTTGTTAACATGCTCACATCATTGCACTTCACCTCTCGTTGTCATTGTAGTTATTTTGTTTTATTTTTTAAAATTTTAAAAAATAAAATATTTCTTCAATTAGAAATAGTAATGTATAAAATAAAATAATTTTTAAGTAAATGTTGAAATAAATAGTGTTTATGTCTTTTCTTATCTCTTTACTTATTTATGTGTTTATGTGTTCATGCATCTATTTAAAAGTCTAGGTTCCCTTGAAATAATAGTTAAAATGAATGATTTGTTTTCATTTAGCTTTTTGAAAACTTAGATTCTACTTGATATAATCTCAATATTGATGAAATAAATAATTTTAGTTATACAAGTAATTTTTTATTAATATTGAACTATAGGTTCCCTTAACACATGTCAAGTCTTCATAAACCTATTCCTTTTAGGATTAAAAGTAAAAACTTTCATTTTGTGAGCAAAAATTTGCCCACTTGCTAGTTGTAACTAATAATGATAAGTTGGTTTTTCATTTATGTGCTTAGTTGAGGAATTGCAAGTTGAGAAGGTTTAATAGTGGATTCAAATCATGACCCTCTTTTGTCACACCTATTTTTTTTATTTCTTGATGTTTCATTCAAGTTTTTGTTTTTGCATTGCCCTAAAAGTTCTCTCAACAATCCAAAAAGTCCCCCCCTATTTGATAATTCCACTATATAGTTAAAAATCTAGCATTACAATTATTCAATGCAATTCAAATGCCACAATTTTCAATGGATTTAAATCTAACTACCACATTTCATTATAAGCTTAGTTATAACACACCATTTCATAGCAAACTTTGTTAATAAATTTACATAACGGTTTTTTTTTAAGATAACTCACAAATACCTATCAAACTTTACATAATCCATCATTCTCTAATCATAAAATTAAATATCTTTATCCATTATATTTACTCATAATTCCACATTAATATCAAAATACATTAATCTACAAAATTAAACATAATTTTTAATTATTAATTTATACTAAATTATAAATATATCATTTTATTAATCTAACCTTATTTTCAAAAAATAATCTTTATGTAAAAATTACTTATATATGTATAAAAATATCAATTTTTAATAATACACAAAAACATATTAATAAATACAAAATTTATTAATAAAATTTATTTATTTATTTAACTAATTAAAAGTTATTTTATTTATTAAATGAGAAACCAAAAATAAATACAACATAACCATTATTTATTTAATTTAATAATATATAAATTTTTAAAAATCATAATGCTTTCCGCCTTCATAGAGTTTTCCGGCATAAATATTGGCTAAAGAAATAGCCTACTTCATGAAACCCTTTTTCTTGCAGCATGAAATTAAGATAGAAATCTTAAATACATTTCAATTACACAAAAACATTGTGCATCTGAAATCGCGCCAAGCCATTCTGCATACACTTGAAAACCGTGATAGTTACAGCTCAACAACTCATTTTTTATGCAATTTATTTAATACTTGATGAAACTATGCGGTTAATAGCTACAGAACGAAAACTGAGAAAAGAGTAAGGTTAAGGAAATTGGGAAAACGGTGAAATTAGGAGGGACCCACCTGACATAGCATCCAAAAGTCAGCGCTACATCTCTTCATTTTAGCATTTTTATGAGGGTGAGGTGAGTTTTTTGCAGTCACATCAATCAATAGCTGCCACGTACTGTGGATGCTACATGATGCATAGTCATATCCACACCGGTGCATTCCTGGGGCTGGATAGCCAGTGCCGATAGACATGGGGGCCAGTTTTAGGGTTTAAATTTGTCATCCGTTCTTACTTGTCAAGCAACTTTTTATGATAAGTTTTTATTTGGTGTTGTCTTTCAAACGCTTAAGGTATATTTTATTATAAATAAAATTTATATCAAATAATTTTATTTAAATTTTAAAGGTTTGTTCAAATTTTCTTCCTTTGAACGATATAGTTTTTCTAAATTCTGATTATATTTTATAAGAAAAGTGTCTAAATACAACAGTACGACTATCAAATTTAGGTCTTGTGAACAATCACAATAGCTTCATTTGAAATAATGAACTCTCATTATCTTGTATAATTGAAATGTGTTGTCAATTATTGAAATGTGTTGCATGATTGTTAGGTGTTACAAGAACATAATGCATTAGTTTTGATACTATAAATTGTTATGATCCTCGAGGATGCATCTCGTGCCAAAAATGACCTTGTCCCTATGGGAAATGTTTCAAAGACATGGGGATGGGTAGGAAATGTACCCACCTTGTCCCCTTTTTTAAAATTTTGGAAATGTCCTCAAGATGGTCAGGGATGTCTCTTAACGTACCTAGACACATTTTAGTTACCTCACAAAAACACTTACAACCTTTCAATGCATGTTTGGTTTATGGCATTCCCATCTAAGATTTACAAAAAAAATATGAAACTAGTGTGTGCCATGAAGGTTTATGTGGGTTTGAAGGTCTTCAATTGGGCAGCCCCTTGTTCCTGCTTAAAGCATTGCCCCCAAACCCCTGCCAAACTATAAGTTTGACAAAGTAATAAACCAATGATTAATCATGATCACAAAATCTACAAAATACGTATGACTTATTGGAGGTCCACATCTTCATACTTGAAGTCACAGTTAAGGATTATCTTGTTTCATACACTAGATAATATGTTCAGTATATAAGGATTTCCATCGACAAAGTTGGCATGTTATAGTCATTATACTATTGAATACTAGTTAAGTCATAGTTGGCAGGAAATAGAACTTTCATAATTCCAAAACGTATCAATCATGTCCTCCATAAACAACTCATAGAATAATCTCATATATCAGTATCCCAACTAAAGTCACACTAGAAATTTTACTTAATTGGTTCTCTTTGTTAATGAGCTCAAAAACAAAACATGTAGTCTTGAAGGCTTCAATAAAATATTAATAATGAATCTCTCACCTAAATTTACACACCAATCATCATAATTATTCAATTACCATATATATATATATATATAGGGTAATTGAATAAGAATTATGATGGTATATATCATCATAATTCTTGTTTAATTACCCATGCTCACAAAGGTTTCATAATGTATATGATGAATGCTTGATCAATGTTATCACATGAATATTTAAAATTTTGTTATATTTTTAAAAATTCCTATTTTTTAATAGTTGTTCTTTATCATTTTTTAAAAAAAGGCATTAAAAAATTATTCCCTCGTACCTTGTCATCCTTGTCTTGGAAACTTTAGGGAACATAGATAAATTGTAATAACTGAAATCCTTTGACTTCAATAATGCAAATTCAATATATTTAATAGGAGACTTGTCCTTGTAGTTTTAACCATCATTAGGTCGTGTTTTCCATCTACCATTGTGGTATATGGAAGATGTAATCTACATAAAGTGTTTAATTCTTTTGAGATTAATCCCACACATACTACATTAGGATGAATCAATAGTTCCAAAAAATGTTTTGATTATACTTTTTATAATGCTTATACTTGGAAATAGAAATGCAAAATATTCTATTACAAAACCAAATGTCTAGTTATAACAAATTGGTAAAATTATTTTATTGCATGCCAAGAATTACAACTTAATATATCTAGAAATTGAAAGTTATAAATTTGAAGAGTATTTTGTAGCTTGTAGAGAGTGTCACCCATGGATACCAACATGCAGCATGAATGTCCTCACATCATGCTATCATCCAACATAGAAGTGAAATGAAAATCATAAAATTTCTAGAATTAGATCCTACACACATAAAAACAAAGAAAAACAACTCACAAAATACAAGAAATGTTTTATGAACTAAAAATAACAATAAATCTAACTATTAAAATAGAAACTAAATGAAAGGATGAGTTTGAAGATATAAAACTAGATTTCACTTATCATTCTTAGAGAAAAACCTATACACAAAGAAAAAAAGAAAAATGTTTTGGTTTGGCTATTTAGGGGCTTGCCTTAGTCAAACCCCCATTTCATTATTCCAACCTTCATGATAGACAAGATTTTTTATATACATTTAAAAATGCAAATATAATAGTTTGAAAATGAAAATGTGGCAACTTGAAATATAAATAGTTAACTAACAAAACATTAACACCTTAAGAATTCAAATTCTAATGTAAGATGAAAAAGAACAATAAAATGGAACAAATCACCTTGAAGTTTTTATAAATTTCCAAGGAACTCATTGCTTCAAGATTGTTATTTTGTTTTTTTAAGAGAGAGTGGCATGCAAAGGAGATAATAGCTTGTTGTATCTTCAATGGTGAATGTTGCTTCAAGATTTATGAGAGCCAAAGAGTGCAAGATAGAGGGTCTAAGTAAAAAATCAACTTCATTTCTCCTTTTTCAAACAACAAGTCAGGTTGATTTTTTTCAATGCATGACTACAGAAGGACTATTATGCTAGAAAATTTGTGGGAAGGTAATGCTCCAACAACCATTGGAATCATAAATTTTTTCATGACACTAATGTGTTGCACAATGTTTGTGTGAAGTCCTCCCATCCAAAATAATTTGAATACAAAGAATTGGGAACATCATGAAATTAGTCGAAATGAAATATTCAGGTGCCAATATTTTGAAATTAAACATTTTATATCAAAATACTAAAGAGAGAGCATCATGCATATGAAATTATAAAGGTATACTGTAGACATGTAAAATATACTGATTGACATCGTGCATTCGATCCTGACTTACTAACATCGTTTCTTCCAGAATCACCCCTCGGTCTAACCATTTAATCAAATTCCCCTATCTGATTAAATTCATCAATATTCATCTCTTAATTAAATAAATCATTTTATTTGATTAAGTCAATTCTTTCTGTTAATTAAATCAATCCATCTAATCTAATTATCCATGTTTAATTAAATAATCAATTTATTTGATTAAATCTCTAAAGTTTGTCCATTAAATTAAATAAATTAAAACCTTATTTGATTTAATCTAACACCATCCTTTTTAATTAAATAAATCAAAATCTTTATTTAATTAGCCTCTTATCATATTCCTCTCTTATCTGATTTAAATAAATCCGTAAATCTAAGTCAAATAAGTCACATCATCTAATCTCCTGTTAAATTAATTAACCCTTGATTAATTTAACCTCATCTCATGTCACATCCTCTAGATAATGCAAGTTGCACATGAAAATAGTTTTAATTCATTTATTAAATCTCTATTTTCCTCACAAGGCATCTTTTGGAATATTCTCTCAATTTGAATTCAAAAATTCCAAGTCAACATGTACATCCAACAAGGCATTTAAAATCTCTTGCATGTCCTTTGCCTTGAGCCAAGTGGCATTTATTGCATTTTCCCTTCCCTCTTGCATGTCATTTCATCAAATTTGAAATTCAAATATTGGCATTTATTGGCACAAACCCCAAATCTTGCACATCCATCATCCATTCATAGCTTGACAAGTGGCAGTATATCATTGGATGAATGTTAATCCCACATTGATCAAATTTGGACATTCATCCATCTTGAAATCCTATAAATGAAGAGCTCCTCTCCTCATTTGATCATCCACAATCCAAGAAAAGTTACCATGCTCAAATACCTCTTGAATTTCATCCATCATCATTGAGTCATAGCTAGGTTTTGGAGATTTTTGGCTTGGAGTCTCATCTTTTCATCAAAGTGGATCAACACCATCTTCAACATTCGAAGCTTACAATCTTAGGAATTGGGAAAGGGCCAATTTTCCCATCAAATTGGTACCAATTCCCCCATGGGATCATGAGTTTGCATATCTAATTAGGATTTTATCTTGTTTTTGTCATTTGCATTGTGTTCTTCAATATTATCTTCCTAATTTGAGTTTGTAAATGGATTTCATGGGGAATCCTTGTTTTGGCTTGTAAATCCTTGTTTAACTCATTTACTCATGTTGTTTTGTAGGTACTAGGAGAAGGGTTTGCACATTTGGCGCTAGAAGGAGGGCTGGATATCATTAATTCTAACACTTTCTTGAAATTTCTGCGTTTTTCTTCACACACAGGAAATTCTAATGCGGGCTTGTCAGCGTCGTTGTTTTGGCACCACAGGCTCATCAACGTCGTTGTTTTAGCACTGCGGGGTAGTCTGTGTTGCTATATGGCACCGCGTAAAACCCAAACTGCATCGCTAGACTCATCCCGCCAAAAAAATCAAAATTTGAACTCTGCCGCTGGACTCGCCGATCTGCAGAAGTTTTCAAAAAAATCTTAAACAACGACGCTGGACACAAACTTCGACACTGGGAAAAATTGCGACGCAATCGAGCTCTCTGTCCCGACACATAGCGCCGCTGACTGGTAAGCAGCGCTATGAGAGCGACACTGGAAGAACAAACAATGACGCCTTCATGAGTTGCGACATTGGGAGACAATAAAAGGGAGAATTTAATTTTTAGCACGTGCTTTTGATTTATGATTTATTTACCTTTTGTTTTCTGTTTTTTAACTTCTATGTTTTTTTCCAGAATCTGACTATTTTTTCCTCTTTGTAGGTTGGAAATCGAAAACAAAGGAAGGAGGAGTATGGTGATGAAAGTTTGTCCAATCAAAGTGTTTTTAAACACTTAAGTGTTTGTTTAACACTTCTTTAAGAATTTGTTATCTTTTCATTCTTAGAACACTAGTTTTCATTTGGGCTTAAAAAGAACCTTTCAATTTCTTCTTGCAAAGGTTAAAACGAACAATAGGATCAACAACTTACTAGATTTCGTTTATTGGGTTAAGAAATTGAACAAATGTTTTTCACTTGTGATTTGGTGCTCTAAAACGAACTCACATATTGCTTTGAGGATTTAAAAAGAACAAGTGTAGCTTTATTTTTGCGAGGGCTTACTTAGACTAAAGCCATAAAAAAAGGACGTATGCGCTTCTCTCGTGCTTTATAGCGATCTTGAGAATAAAAAGGCCTTTTTCATGACTTTGGGTTAAGATAAAGCAATCACCTCCACACTTCAATTTGGGCTTAAAATTGAACAAAATCTTGTGCGAGTGTGAGTGGGGGCTTTGTTACGTATATTCTCTCTCCTTGTTGCCAACAAGGATTGATCGAGTTACAAATATTGTTCTTCATTCGCTTTTGGTTATCCTAGAGGGCTTGCCTTGGGGAAAAAGTACTCACCCAAGGGAACGACTCAACCGGTAACACTCTAAAGCCAAGAGTATTTCCAACCGGGATATAAATGTGGATATTGGAAGAAATGCCAATATCACGCGATTGATTCTGACAAGATGGATCCGAAAGGGGACTCTTGCTGTATGGGTCAATCTCCACGAACGGAAAGTCCTTACTAAAACCCATGTGCTAGAATTTTCCAAAATTCTTTTATCTATTTGTTGGTACAAGAACGGTCATTCTCAAGCCACCCCACACTTTTACAGTCTTCTAGTAGAAATGGAAAGCATGCCATGGGAGTTTCATGGGTGTTGATGCTTGGCTGCCCCGTATAAGTGAGTGTCGTGGAGGGTAGCCAATGGGGTCAAGCATCTAACCATTCGCTAGAGATAAGCATAGCTGGACTTGTCCAAGTGGGAATCCAAAAAATATTGTCTTACACATCCATAGGACTATACTTATTCTTGGGTTACAAAATGCATTGCTTGATCGAAAACATCGCAAAAACAAACACTTAACATCATCCAAATTTCAAACCCTTTTGAGGACAAATACAATTGACTCAATCCATATGTTATTGCTTTCCCTTGGGATTCATGTCCTTAGAGGTTTCTAAAAATTGTATTATATCTCAATTTATCTCCTTAAGTAAACAATAGGAAACCCTTGCCTTAAGTTCATTGAATTTCCACATAACATATCTTATGGGGTTTGAAGAAATTAAGACATTTGGATATCTTAGTTTGAAAACCTAATTGAAGAAAGTGTTTTTGGTAAAATAAAGACATTAAACAAAGCTAAGCAAAAATAACTTTCATATGTGTTGAAGACTCATAATCCCAAAAGAAAAGAAAATCATTGGTTGGAAATTCGAAAATGAATGATCAAATGAAATCATTTCTTGGTTACAAAGGTCATTAGGAAGCATTTGCATGCTCTTCAATACCTAGGTCTAAGCAAACAAAGTGTACCTTTTTAGGTTCATCTTAGGATCAAAAGATATCAAAATTTATTTTCATCCATTCTCCAAAACATCAAAACAAATCCCTCTCATCATAACCTTTTGGAAAATCTTGAAATCATTCTTGATACTAGGCTTTGTGGCAAAATCAAAATCATCAATACCATTGAGACAAAATCCTTGAAAGCATTAGCAAAAACACCTTTGGCTAGGTATGTGTAGATGCATCCTTTTGCATATACTTAGTCAAAGTTATCAAAATCATCTTGTCTAGCTTAGTGTATGTAGATGAATCCTTCTTCATATGCTTAGTGAAACAATCATCTTGTTTGAATAGGTGTGGGTAGATGCATCCTTCTCCTCACACATATTCAAATTATCATCCTTTGAACAAAGCTATCCCCTAGATCATCATCCAACATCTTAGGGTCTTTTTGTTCAAAAATCCAAATCAAAATCAAGGACAAAATCTCAAAATCTCAAAATCCAAAACCAAGAATCAAAATTTGCAAGTCCAAAAAGCCTAGTGTCTCATTCAAGATTTATCAAAAGCCACAACATCTGTATCATCCATCCCTAAACATCATCATCATATCATCACCTTTGATCCTCAAGGCATCCTAAAAACTTTATACTTTGGGACATAAATTAACGATTGATCCAAAGAATCAAGAGATTCATCTCCCATATTCTTGATCCTTGTTTTATGGTTCAAATGAGATCTCAATACAAGAAGAGTATGGAAGCCAACAAAGAAACACCTGCTTCAAGCGATCTTAGCCAAACAAACACAGAAATGAATCTAGCTGAATCAAGTAATCTGTTGACCCTCTCATCATCACAAAATCCGCAAGAAGAGAACCAAGGAGAGGACCTTACCCTTGGAATGTCTCGCGAAGAAATGACTGAAATGCTTCAAAATCTGGAGAATCATAAAATCATCAACATCATGATAAGACTTAACCCTTCGTTATACATGCTTGAGCTAGCAAAATAAGGGGCCAAGTTACCTTCAGATTTTGGCGTAAGTACTATAGTGGAGACATCCTTTCCACCTATCTCATCCACCATCCCCATTTCATCTACACCTCCATCCCAAAAAATCACGCAAAACATTCTGCAAATCACAACATCGTTTGCTCCAACCCAACCCAATGCCAACAAGGGAAACACATTTCTCAATGCTCTTCAATCACACCCCCTTGTTAATAATCAAAACTTGGATGCAAACACCACATTGGAACAAAATATACCCCAAAACCCATTACACAAGAATGTTCCTCTCACATTCCATCATGATCCATCGTAATCATTCTTTCACACAACTCCTCAAACACCTCTTCTCACAAATTCACAAGAAGAGGGAGATATGTTCGGACTAGGGGGCCTATTCGACACCACGACATCTTCACAACAACTCACACCCCTCACCTTTCCACCTCTTCCACCATTGCCATTATCATCCGCACCACTCCTTGGTTTAGGGCTTCCTCCCCTACCAAGTATCAATCAAACCTACATCCCAACCATCAATCAAAGCATTGTACCAAACACACAAAATTTATCGTTGATATCGCAACAACAAACGATAAATGCACAAACAATGGCAACATCATCAAACACACCCCTAACATCACAAAGCATGGTCTCTCAAGGACCAATCACATCAATAGCACTATCCAACACCCAAAACATCAACACAACATCATCATCTACCACCATTCCAAATCCACCAGTACCTCCACCACCACCAACTTTCACCACATCAAGCCAATACGACGTAGCATTGTAAGCTGCTTTTCAAAGAGGATACCAACAAGTTCAAAAACAAAAAGCCGTGCAACAAGCCACTCAAGTTGCACAAGTTGCCCAATCTGCACAAGCCACATTACAAGCGCAACAAATGCAACAAGCCCAAGCTTTATTGCAACAACAACAACAAGCCGCCCAAGCAGCACAAGCATTGCAAGCACAAAGGGCCGCTCAAGCACAAATTTTATTACAGCAACAAGTCGCACAAGCACAAGCAGCACAAGCGCAAGCTCAAGCGTAAGCTCAATATCAAGCACAACAAGCACAAGCACAAGCACAACTTCTTGCACAAGCAGCGCAAGTGCAAGCATATCAGCAAGCACTAAAGCAATATCAAGAGTAGCAGAATTGGCAGCCCAACAACAAGTGTTGTGGGAACAACAACAAGCACAACAACAAGCGCAACAACAAGCACAAATCCTAACACAACAACAACAAGATCAACAACAAGCGTTGTTCATACAAAAGCAAGTAGAAGCCTACTTCGCCTGCCAGAACATACAGATACCATCGAACAACACACCAACCAATCCACCCATCCAACCCACGATTCAAATACCCCAAAACACTTTCATCCCACCCCCTGATCCGCAAAGTGATGTGACGACACAACTCAGGTTACTCTCGCAACAAGTGCTCGACCTTCAATCAGGGCGAACAACCAAACCACCAAGCAACTTGTGTCCCTATCCATTTGATAAGATCTTAGAGATGAAACCCTTCCCCAAGGGATTTGGAATCCCCAAATTTGACAAATTTCGAGGGATGGGAAACCTTGAAGATCACATCATGGAATTCCAGGTTCATTGCATGGAGGTCACATATGATGATACTTATTTGATGCAGCTATTTCCTAGGAGCTTGGAAGGCCCCGCTATAGAATGGTTCTCTCACTTACCTTCAGGCATTAGAACATTCTAAGAAATCAGGGATGCATTCATTAAGAACTATGCATGTAACATTGCAAGGGATGTTAGTCTCGAAGAACTATACACTCTAAAACAAGGAAAGAATGAATCTTTTGCTTCATTTCTTCAACGATGGTGATCCAAGGCCAATCGAAGCAAGTGGACCATGCCAGAAGAACAAAAAGTCTGTACCATCATAGCCAGCCTTGAAAGCTGCTTGGAATTTCATCTCAAGGTTCAGGGAATCACTACATATGAGCAATTGATATCCAAGGTGCTCAGCATCAAAAGAGCCCTTGTGACTCAACTCGCGGAATCAACATCATATCATGAACAGAAAAACAACCACCCATTATCCAATTACAACGATAAACCTCACGCATGGGCAAGGAACAAGAACATTACTAATGATGGTTTTGTAGATGCCAAGGTGGTCATTAGTGGTCCACGCCAAAATACACCCGCACCACAAATCCAAAATCAACGCCAAAACACTCATCACACAACATACCAACCCAACAAAAATCCAACCATCAATAATATCAATGACCAAAGGGGACTACCCCAACACAAAACTTACCCCAAACGAAAATATGCTATTTTGGGGGAACCACTAGAAGACATAATGAAAAAGTTGATCGATGAAAAACTCATCAAGCCTCCTACATTTGAGAATTACCAAGAACCCGACATCAAACCCCCTTGGTATAATGAAAATCAACTTTGCAAATTTCATAAAATCAAAGGCCACACCACAAAAAATTGCATGAGACTCAAAAATATCATCCAAGATCTCATTGACAAGAAAATCATAAATGTGGAACAACCTACCAAAAATCAGGATCTTAAAATCTACACGAATCTGATGTCGAATCATGGCAACAAAGGGAATAAAAATGATGAAGGGAAGGGTAGTGTAAATCATGTGTACGAAACGGTTGTTGCCTCCCTAAATGAAGACTGCATGGTCATCACCATCAAGGGCATCCATGCCAAAGATTGTGGAGTCACCACAAGAGGCGGAAAAGTCACCATTGCAGGATCATCCCAACCTAATAGAATCCCTTCATCTAGAGTCGTTCCGCATAGCTACAATGTTGTGGAACAACTCAAGAGAATGACAACACACATCTCCATCATGGAGTTGTCAAAAATCTGATCAGCGCATAAAAAATTCTCGAGGAAGCATTAGCCTCATCCACTGTCCCCATAGATCTCGATGCGGACCAATTCCAAGCTATGGTCAGAAATATCATAACACCTAATCTCCTTACATTCTCTGACCAAGATTTCCCCGCCCAACCATCTCACAACCATGCACTTCACTTGGAAGCCATTGTAAACAAGAGCAAAATAAAATGGCTCCTGGTGGATGGAGGTGCATGTTTGAACATCTGTTCTCTCAGCCTCATCAAGCAGCTGAAAATATGAAAAGATTCTATCGACAAAGGTAAGGGCATCACGATAAGAGCATATGATGACCAAGAAAGAGTGTCTCAGGGCATGATTAAACTCCCTATTCAAGTAGGGCCAACGCTCATGGAAACCACCTGTCAGGTCTTGGACCTCAACTTGCCATATAATATCCTCTTGGGACGCCCATGGATCCATGCGATGAAAGCCGTAGCATCAACCTTCCACCAATGTGTGAAATTTACACATAATGGACAAGAGGTCACCGTCCACGGAGATCCTAAACCATTCTCATGCAAAAATATTGAAGCCAAGTATTACAAAATCCCCCAAGTGCCAAAGAATGATGAGGGCCCATCCACACCATATATCGACCCCGCCACTCTCGCGTCCACTTCTGCGACAGAGACACCCACCATCCCCACCATCCCCACCATCTCTGATATCAAGCTCATCATCCAGGAGGACAGTTTTGGAAGCTATAAACTCCCTAACAATGCTTTTGTGATAGGAGAATTACCACAATCTCCTAGATCACAGGGACATCCACAAGAAAATCAAGCTTCCACATCACAAACCTATCCTCAAAACTATCCCAAATTCACAAGATGGGGAGACCTTGGCCATGAGGTTATTGAAGCAGATCCATCTCACATGTTGTATCAGGATGAAAGACCGGCAGCTAATTTACTAATGGATGAAAAAAACAAGGGCCTACAAATGATGCTCGTAATGGGCTACGATAGAAATCAAAGACTGGGACAAAATGACAATGGGCTCATAGTACCTATCATGCCAGAGACGCGACCCATAACAAATCTTGGTCTTGGATGTACCCATCTGAGAATAACCATACGTGGTCGAAGTCCTCTGGTTAGAATGGTTAATATTTCTCCTCAATCAGTACTAGTACAAGTACACTCACCAATAGTCACAGGTAGAGACACACATAATTTTATAACTGAGCCCTATATTAGTAGCGATGACGAAGAAACCATATCCAATCTACCTAGGTTATTTGAGGACACCACCCTGTGTATGATTAGCACCCTCTCCTTTGAAACAAACCATCCAAATTATGAGATCCGTTTAGTGTACCCCCAACTGATCGACTATGACCAACGAGGACCACTAGTTCTCGATACATTTGAAAATGATGAGGTGCTCTTAGAATTCATGGGATTAAGGGATAACGTTCCAGATGGAGATCACAAGGTAGGGTTTATAATGGAATTGGACACACATGCCTATTACGAGGAAACAATTGAATCCTTCAGTCGCAAAAGTGAGAAACTAAGAATCATATCCAAGTCCTTGAGTGAAAACAACACTGTGGCACTCTATGACAAGAAAATAGTAAAAAGAAAAGACATATCCAACGGTGAAAACCTCTCTGAGGCACCCAAGGATGAAGGATTCAATCTTCCTCTAAGAGCTATTCATCAAGAGAAGTCAACAGTCTTAGCCGAAAAATGCAATCCAGTCAACCTAGGAATAGAGGAGACCCTGCATATCACATTTTATGCGGAATCACTATTATCAGAAGAGCAAGAACTCCTAGCAGCATTCCTAAGGGAAAGGTAAATAAACTTTGCATGGAGTTATTCCGACATGCCAGGGCTTGATCCAGAGACTATAGTTCATCACTTAGCAGTGTACCCAGAAGCAAAGCTGGTCAAACAAAAGCTTCAGAAAATGCATCCTCAAATCGCTCTGTTAGTCAAAATGGAGCTCAAAAAGTTGTTAGATGCAAGATTTATCTAACCAATTGATTATCCAAAATGGGTGTCAAATTTGGTACCCATTTCAAAACCTGACGGAGCCATCATAATCTGCATGGACTTCAGAGATTTGAACCAAGCATGTCCCAAGGATGATTTCCCGCTTCCTAACATCGACATGATAGTAGACATGATAGCAGGGCATGAGATGCTATCACTAATGGACAGATTTTCAGGATACAACTAGATCATGATAGCAAAAGAAGATCAACATAAGATGGCTTTCACTTGTCCATGGGGGACCTACTGCTGGAACATGATGCCATTCGGCCTAAAGAACATAGGAGGAACCTATCAAAGGGCCATGACATTGATATTCCATGACATGATTCACAAAACAGTCGAAGACTATGTCGACGACATTCTAGCTAAGTCAAGAAAAAGACAAGATCATATAGCAACCCTAAGTGCTATCTTTGACAGACTGGAGGAATACAAATTCAGACTAAATCCCAAGAAGTGCGTCTTCGGCGTACAATCAAGTAAATTTCTAGGATACATAGTCTCCATGAGGGGTATCGAGGTGGATCCGGCAAAAGTAAAAGCAATCCTTGAGATGGAATCACCAAAGACATTAAAACAACTGAGAGGTCTCCAAGGCAGACTTCAATCCATCCGATGATTCATAGCACAACTGGTAGACAAGAAGAATCTATATTCTCACCTACTCCACAAGGGAGTGGCATACAAATGGGATACAAAATACGAAGAGGCATTTAACAAAATCAAGGAATATCTACTGACACCACCAATTTTAATGCCACCTATCCCAAGAAAGCCATTGATCTTATATGTGTTAGCAACAACAATAGCCCTTGGAGCTCTCCTAGCTCAGCATGATGAAAACGGAATGGAGAGGGCCATCTACTACATCAGCAGGGCAATGATCGGTCACGAACTAAATTACTCATTCATCGAGAAAGCTTGCCTCGCAGTAGTGTTTGCCTCCCAAAAATTTAGACATTACATGTTGGCACACAAGATAAAGTTGATTGCGAAAATTGATCCCCTCAAGTATCTCCTATCAAAGGCAATGCTCACAGGAAGAATGGCAAAGTGGGTAATGATATTATCAGAGTATGACATCGAGTATGTAGAGAGGAAAGCCATTAAGGGACAAGTTATTGTAGATCAACTAGCAGAAGCACCCATTTATTCTAAGAACCCTCTTGTCTCAGAATTCCCAGATGAATCCATCTTTAACCTCAACGTAATTGACCATTGGAAACTATACTTCGATGGTTCATACACACAACATGGATCAGGAATTGGTGTCTTCTTCATCACCCCACAAGGGGATTGCATACCAAAGTCATATAAATTGGCATTTCCTTGCACTAACAACGTAGCGGAATACGAGGCTTTGACTATAGGCCTCAGGATAGCAGTGCAATGGAACATCATAGCTCTCAAGGTGTATGGAGACTCTCAGTTGATCATAAATTAGGTCAATAATGAATATCAGACTAAGGATGATAAGCTCACTCCATACAAGAAATTGGTGGAGACTCTTAAAGAATCTTTCATTGACATAACATTTGAGTAGATTCCAAGAACCAACAACAGAGTAGCAGACGCCATGGCTACAATTGGGTCTCTATTAGACATCACTCATAACGTGCCGAAATATGAATTTCTGATTGAGCAACTTCTCGTTCCCACATTCGAGGTACCAGAATTGGAATATGTGTGTGAAATCATTGGTCCTGGAGATCCTTAGTATCATGACATCTATACATATCTACGAATAGGAGTCATACTTGCTAACCTACCATCGAGCCTAAAATGAACCTTTATCAAAAAGGCATCCAGATTTGTCATCCTAGGTGATACCTTATATCGTAGAAGTATAGAAGGAACCTTGCTACATTGTTTAAATGCTGAGGAGGCATTAACTACTCTAACTGAGGTTCATAACGGTATCTGTGGCTCACACTCGAGTGGAATGACCATCGCCAAGAAACTATTGAGGATGGGGTATTATTGGCCCACAATGGAAAGAGAAGCGCATGATCATGCTAAAAGGTGTTTAGAATGTCAGCAGCATGGGGACCTCATCCATGCTCCAGCTCAAGAGCTTCACCCAATTGTCACACCATGGCCCTTTTCACAGTGGGGACTCGATCTCATTGGAAAAATCACACCCACCTCATCCAATGGCCATAAGTTCATCATAACTGCAACTGAGTACTTCACAAAGTGGGTGGAAGCCATACCCATGACATATATCACCGGGAAGCAAATCTCAAAATTTATCCTGAACTATCTCATCTGTCGTTACGGTGTCCCACAAGCCATTATCTCAGACAATGGGACACCATTCAAGAACTAGGAGGTTCGCAACTTGTGCAAGAAATTCAAAATCCAGCATAACTTCTCCACCCTGTATTATCCCCAAAGCAATGGCCAAGCAGAAGCCACGAACAAAACCATCCTCAAAATCCTTAAGAAAACAGTCAATGACGCAGGTCGTGACTGGCATCTGCAGTTTTATCCCACCCTCTGGGCTTATCGAACCAGCATCCGCACACCCATCGGCACCACCCCCTTCTCCTTGGTCTATGGATCAGAAGTCGTACTCCCCATTGAGATCAAGCTCCCATCCCTCATAATATCATTAGAAAACCTCATCAATGATGAGGAATATCGGATATCAAGACTAAACGAGCTGGAGCTACTAGATGAGAGATGCATAGATGCTTTAAATCACTTGCAAGTCTATTAGAATAGACAAACAAAGCTACAACAAGAAAATCAGAAGCAGGACTTTCCAAGTCAGAGAACTGGTCTTAAAAGAAAATTAGAAGAATGTCCCGAACCCCAGCAACAAAGGGAAGTTCGAACCTAATTGGTTAGGACCTTTTTTCATCACAAGTTATAAATTAGGGGCATACCAGCTATCAACTCTCAAAGGGGAACCTCTGCAGGAGCCAATGAATAGCTCCCATCTCAAAAAAAATTATGCCTAAATCTTTCAAGGTATAGAAATAAAAAATCCAAAAAAATCAGAAAATGTCCTGAAAAATGGTTACTTAGGCGAAAACCTGGCAAACAGGCGTCTTGGTAACAAGCAAAAAAAGCAAAAAAGCAAAAAAGCAAAAAATCCAAAAAAATCAGAAAAAGGATAAAAAAAAATAGTAAGGAGAAAAATTGTCCTCTAGTGAAAACCACTTTGGTGGCACTTTGGGCAAGTACCTCCGTGAAAACCTGGAAAATAGGCGCTTTGTGTAAATAAGCACTTTCCATCCACCAGGATCTTTATGGCTTGTTCGGCATCATCCATCTACTTCACTTCCATCATCCATCGCATCCAGGTCTCCATCCATCACTCATCCACTCGCATCCACACCATAGCTTGGTCATGTGTTCATATCATGATCCCTCCAAGTACTACTCAGCCCATCCTCAAGGTTAGTTTTTCCTACCTTTATCGGGGTAGTCTATTGCATCACGCTGGGGGGGCATGTTCTCATCGGATCGGATTCGTGTATATTCTTAAAGTCCTCAAATCAGAAAATCCAAAAACATCAAAACATATCAAAACATATCAAAATCCAAAAAACAAAGTCATCTTGTCGAACTACGTCATCTTTGAGCTTGAACGTAGGCAAGGTTGATCTTTGATCATCCCCTAAGACATTTAGGTTAGTCTTATAGGAGTCTGTCATAATAAATTGACATCTCATCATGTATATCTCCATTTGTAAATCAGTCAAGTCGTTAGTCGAACTACGTGGTCTTTGCGTGTATAACATAGGCAAGGCTAGTCTATTGACCAGCCCTCAAGACCCCTAGGATAGGTCTTTAGGTTAGTCTCTTGGTTAAAATCTCGCAAAATCCCAAAAACATCAAAAAATCAAAAATCAAAACATTTGCAAAATCTCAAAAAAATACCCAAAAACAGCCTCAAAACATTTCAAAAATATCAAAAACATCCAAAAATCCATTCGTCTCATCTCGCTTGCACTCGCAATAACACCACTCATAATAAACTGATCGTCATTATCAACCTTTGGTGAAACAGTTAGAAGCAAGTCTAGCAGATTAAAGTGAAAACTCAAAAATGTCAAAGTCTAAGTCAGTGCGTAAGCAAGTTGGTTATCTCTTCGTATCAGTAACACATCATCTGAATTGGTCCCATATCAATCATCCCTTATAAACGAAATGACATGCCGCCATCCACTAACATGTCCTAGGATGAATCCTTCCTACAATGGGAATTATCTTTTGGCAATAAGTTTCGGTTATCATCTTAGAAAACACATCCTCTTTTCGTTAGCGGTATTGAAGAGCATCGATTTGTTTGTTTACTTGGTATTTATCTTTTGACTTATCTTATTTTGCACTCATTCCAAGGACGTCTTGATGATATCCCAAAACAACGGATTTAGAGAAATAGGAATGGGGCAATGATCGTTATCTTTTGTCTGTTGTGCTTGTTGGACATTCTTGCAATATAACCTTGGCGAATACTTGCTTTGTTAGGTATGTATGGAAGAGGTCTAGGGCAACTTGTTGACTATTACAGGGATAGGTTTACCTTTCTGTGTTTTGGTCCGAGGTGTTTGAAACTTCTGAAATACATCCTAGCAAGGTTTCCGTATGTTAGGTGTGAACAAGAATACTCCTATCTGATTGTCGAGTCAAAGTCCATCACACTGGGTATAATGCCATCTTGGTTTTCTATACCTTGATGCATCGTACCACATGTGTTATCAAACATAAGAAAATTTGGCCCTTTGAAAATCCCAATTCTTTGGCAAGTAATCATCATCATCATCATCATCATCATCATTTGCATTTGTGTCATCTTGTGTCTTGTTGAAATAACTTCTTTCCTTACTAACCACGCTAACAAGGTACTATGACAGTTGATCATCACCACCATCGATCCACAAATCATTAGCATATTGCATAAACATATCATATAGGAAACATACGCATTGCATAAGCATACCATATAGGAAACATTGCATTTTAATTATCATAAACATTCTTCAAAAAGTACATCCATGTCATTGCATTTCACCCATTACATTGCATCTCATGGCATTATATCAATCATTGCATAAACATTCATTTGCATTTCACAACCATTTCATATTACCATCTAAATCATCACATAGCATCTACAAAAGCATTCCATAATCATAAGCAATAGGTATATATAAGCATTTAATTCATCATGCATATCACCTTGCATTAACATATCATGGCATCACATCATCATTTAGGATAATAACATTTATTGTTCTAAGCATCTCAATTTCATTATGCATTAACACCATTTCATTTCCATCATATCACGACCATCGCATCATATCACATCCATCCATAAATCATCTCATATATAACTATTTTCTACACATTATTGCATATATCATAGATCATATCATTTTACATATTAGAACCCATATCACATATCACATTGGCATAAAATAAACCATCATATAGTTAACATCATTGCACATCATATCATAGGTTAGCATAATATAGATCTGTTAGTCATAATCATTACATAAACATCATTAGAAATAAATGCATCCATAAAACATCACTGTAAAGCATATAGAAATAAATCATACATGAATAGATAAAGGTACACAGTACATCACATCAAAATCGGCTCAAATATATATCATATCATCAACTATCATAGTACGAAGAATAAAATTAGATCATTGTACATGTGTGTCAATCAGTACAAAATGCCCATCAGGCTATCAAAAATGAGCCCATAAGGCACAAAAAGTTTGTATCATCTGGATCACGCTCGATCTCCGTGAATGCTGCCCTCACCCCTGTCACCGTAACCCTCTGGTGGTTTGGCCCGCTTTGAGTACTCTAGGACCCAATCTGCTCTAGGAATGGTGTCATGGTAGGCCCGACGGTAGTACTCTATCTCTCAGATAACATCCCTATAGGATCGCATCAGCACTATACCCTGAGACGAGGAGGTTGTCATGCTCTCAATCTGTTGTCTACGGCCTAGCTCTGTGGCTGCATGTAGCTCTACAGCCTGTCTCTGCTGCATAGCTTGATCCCTCTTTGCTCTAAGCTGCTCTCTCTTAGCCCTCGCCTAGTCCCTCTCTACTGTCACTACCTAAACCTGGGCCTGCGACTGTAAAATCAAGGCATCTCGTGCGTCTTCCTACCCTGCTAGTTGTACCCGTGGCTACGTGTGAACCTGATCCTCACCCTCGGCTCGTGGTGGTGGGACTGGCAGATCCTACTGCTGATCTTGCATGTGGACATCTCCATGACTTGGTGGGATTAGGGGCACCCCTGGTGGATCCTGTCGAATCTTGACCCTCGGTCCTCGCCCTCGTCCTCGTCCTTTCCCCCTGCCTTTGACCCTGTGAATATCTGGATCCTCACATGGAACGGTCAATCGAAGAGGAGGTCTGAACCAATCTCTATAGGGCTGTGTGGTCCTTGGATTTGATGGGCCCTGATCATAAGCCCACGGTCAGGCTATCAACTGCCGAAAGCTATCAACTGCCTCCACAGTAGGAATGCCAGGCCCCCATGTTATTTGTGTCATGCTGCGTGCAAAGACGGCTACATAACTGTCATCAGGCCGATCCTATGGCTCTCCAAACTGACGTTGTACGCGCTCGGGTAGGTATCTCTCAATCATCGTGTGCTCCTGGCTCTGCATGTATCGATCTTGGCAGTAGTAGAAGAGCTGGGCAACATCATCGGCCCATCTGGGCTGACCAAGGTATGGACACCAAGTAAAGACAAGCATCTCATCCAGGACTCGCCTCCAGTAGGGGATCCCATGCTCGCCAGTGTGTGTGAAGGACACACCACCTCTGTATAGTGCCACGAGGGCATCCTCTGCCCCCATTGGAACTGGAACGACTCGTGAACGTAGCACAGAAATGTGCTCCCACGCCCAAACATGAAGAAGAGTCACTCCAGCTCCCAGTGCTCTACCATCCACTTAAACGTACTCGTGGAGATCCCTGTAAAGTGAAGCCAGAAGGACAGGCCCCCATGCAAACTGAACTGGCCTGTCTCGGACCATCCTCTCCTAGCAGTAACCCCAACTCGGACTGAAATACCACCCTCGTCTGTCTGGGGCAACTAGACCTAAAATGATCGCTGTAATCGCCCAGCAGAAGGGAGGTGCTATAACTCTGTATCTCTCTAGCTCGATCTGGCCCTCGCAATAGATAATGTCTCATGTAGCGAGGACTCTGACGCAACACTCGCATCCCTCCATATCATAGATCACCCATCGGCCATGAATGGGAAACCGTAGAATGCACCAAACATCCTCTAGGGTGGCAGTCACCTCACCAGTGGGAAGATGAAATGACGATGTCTCGATGTGCCACCTCTCGGCCAGCGCTAATAGCATCCCTAGGTGTGTGTGCATAGGCATTGCGTACATAATGTGCCATAAGCCAGTAACTCCCAGTCGGTCCTGATCTCAGTCGCTCAGGTCCCGTAGGACGCTCACCAAATCCCGCGACCGGTGCTCCCAAGAATAAAGCTCCCTAGGCCCGTCCTGCATCAGGGAAAGTTAGCATGTTAAATTTTTTTTGGAAAAATCTTGGCCTAACACTCCAAACTTGTTCCCAGCGGCACAGTTTGTGAAGGCGTCGCAGTTTGAGTTTGTTCAAACTCTGTCGCGCAAGCCCAAAATGAACCAAATAGAGCCACCACGGCGCACTTTATCCCCAGCATCACAATTTGCATGAAAAGGGTGCCACCGCGACACACTTTAACCAAATCGACCCGTTCAGCCTGAGCCCAGCGACAGAGTTTCTAAACTCCAAACTACACCGCTGCAGCACAAAATGGCCTTTAGCGGTGTGCTTCAAATGTCGAGTGGCACTATAATAGCGCCGCTAGAGGCGAGCTCATCTTTTAAAAGGATAATTAATGCGCTAAATGAAAAAAATAAGCTTAGGTAAGGGTCACATACCGGTGCCCCTATGCCAGGTGGCCGCTGGTAGGTCCGAACTCAGTCCGAAATGTGTAGAGGAAGCTATCGTTGTGCCATATTGCTGAAGGGTCAGAGCTCGAATCTAAAAGTTTGCTAGCGGAGGTGTGTGAAAATGACTTGAAAGTGACCCCTCGGGCCCTTTAAGCCTAAAAATTAGGGTTTTTTTAACCCTAAATGGTTGTCTTGCTAGGGTTTTGGACTCCCGAACCTGTTTTTGTCCATTCGAGGCTTGTTTTTCATCGTCTTATTTGTCTTATGATGAGCCACAAAACTCCAATACAAATAAAGGAGCAATACTTCTTCAGAAGGTACCCAAGAATTTGGAAGAAGAAACAAGGAAATGATGGAAGGTAGGAAGGGATGAATGATACATTATAGAAGAAAGTAGCACCAAAGATGAGTACCACACATGCCCTAGAAAAATAGAAAAGTGTAAAGCAACAATAGTAACTAGATAGGGTAGAAATACCAAAAAATAACATGCAGTATTGGTAGAAGAAGAGAGCTCAGAAAAGGAGGAAAATTTTTACCCCACCAAGCAACAACATGACCAGATCCTAGAACAGGCTAGGAAAATAATTAAGAAGGAACAAGGGAAGGAAAGAGAGAAGGATGGTATTTTCTCCAAACAAGAAGTAAGGATACTAAAACAATTAGCATAAGTGGTAGGGGGAAATGACTTACTAATAAAACTAAAATAAATTACTAAATACTAGAACAAGAAATCCATTCCACAAGTCAGAAAAGTAGGGAAACACTAGAAAATAAGGCATATCATGATTAACCTCCATATCCATAACCAAAATATCTCTAGGGTAATGGTTGATTTAGGGGTAGATGTCAACCTAATCCATAGGATGACCCACACTAGAACCTACCCCATGTAACATCAGTTTGGTGGATGGCTCCAAAATGAAAACCTTAGGTACTTGGAGGCAAGTAGAAGTAAAAGTAAACATTAAAGGAGTTAAATAGATTGTAGATTTTGAGGTAGTTACAATTAAAGAAACATTTGATTCCTTTGATGCACTTCTAGGATTAAGATGGTTCGTAGACTCGTGTAGAGTAATAGATGCCAGGAAGGAAGAAATTTTATTTGCAAGTGACAAGAGGATAGTACACATCCCCTTAGGAAATAATTGAGATGAAACTCACATAGAAGTAAAGGTGGAGGAATACGAGGATGATGACAAAAAACTAGACACCGTAACTAAGCTACCTACAACTAAAATTTGGGAAGAACCCAATTTAGAAGGGGATCTGGAGATTGATGAAACTGATGGAAATATAGATAGTGAAACTACACTAGAGGCTTGGTTACAAGATGAGCTGAAAGCACATTCTTGTAGAATATTTGGCTCCAAAAGGATATTTATGGTAAGGAAGACACCAACAGAAGAACCATCAGCATAAAACATACCATGAGATACAAAGGATGATAGAAAAAAGGAAAAGAGAACTTTCCATCAGGTTAACCATATTTAACATCAAATTTCAAACATCAAGTTACCCAAATATTTTAGAGTAGGAGACTTACTAGCATACCTAGGAAAAATAGAACAAATCTCCCCAAATAAAACCCAAAGACTTAATACACTACCGCATATCCTTACTTGCATTGCCACATGTTGGTATGGCGCACATAAGCACATCATTATCAATTGGGAAACCTTTAAAAATTTAATAAAAACAATATTTCTACCGGAAGTAGGAGAATATGAAGATATACCCACATATGAGGGATACATCCTACCACAACACCATTTAGACATGTGTATACACTTTTGGGAAGAAGGGTATGAGTATGATGATATATTATATATCCAATTGTTCTACAAGAAACTTAAATTGATGGCTAAAACTTGGTACATTGACCAAGAGAGACGTACATAAACTAAAACGTGGGATGAACTAACAAAAGATTTTCTCCATACCTTTTCATTTTCTAGTGATAACCCTTAGATACATATCGTATTACTACAAATGAAAGAGATCATATTTAATTCAAAAGAAGATCATAAACTAGTAGTAACACAATATCCTTACACACCACCTAAAGAATAATGGATATATGAGTACATTAATTGGTTGGACTGGGAAGCAACCAATGGGGAGAAACACTATTGTGTGGTATAAAATGATGACGATGAGCAGACCCCATAAATAAGAGTAGATCAAGGATAAAGGGAAATAGAAGAATCCACCACACCCAAAAGGAAATACTATAATGACTCCCTCAAATTGAAGGAGGAAAATATTGTGGTAGAAGGGGATTCCAAGATGGAAAGAATAGAGGACTATTGGGATGAAAAGGTAGTAGATCAAACAATAGAAGCCCTATTTGAATTCCAAGACTTATTCACCTTTACATAAATGAAAGGAATTAAAGAAGTAGGAATGATGAAAATTCAACTTAAGGAAGGTGTTAAACCAGCTGGTAAGAGACCTTATAGACTAAATCTAAATATGAAGAGAAAGTTTAAAATAGAGATAAACAAGATGTTAGCTACTAGAATCATTAAATTGATAGAGGATGCACTGATTAGATAATCCCTATGGTGGTCCAAAACAAGGAAATTAGATAAGTAAGGATATGTGTAGATTTTAGTTAGTTGAACAAAGCTTGCATACATGATTCATTTCCAACTCCATTTATAGAAGAAATCCTAGAATCGGTTATTGGAAGAGAGATTTACTCATGTATTGATGGATTCTCTGGATATCACCAAGTTAAGATAAAAGAGGAAGATCAACCTAAAACCACTTTTGTGATAGAATAGAGATCATATATGTACAATGTGATGCCTTTTGAGCTAAAAAATGCCCCATGCGATATTTAGTAGAATAATGATTACCACTTTTAAAGACTTCATCCATGATTTTTTAGAAGTTTACTTGGATGATTGGAATGTTTATGGGCTAGTGAAAGATCATGTGCAGGTACTCAGTATGATACTAAATCGACGTAGAAGAATGTAAATCTCATTGAATTTGAAGAAATATACCTTTACGATACCCTTTGGGACCTTATTATGCCATATCATATGTAAGGAGGGATTAATGGTGAACCCTATGAAAGTTGCACTAATACTAAACTTACCACCACCTAAGAATATGCCAAAAGTAAAGAAATTTTTGGGCTACACTAGATACCATAGGAAGTCCATAAGGGGATATGTCAGCATTGTTGTGCTAGTAAAAGAACTCTTGAAAAAGAAGAAAAGGAAATTGGTATGGTATAGAGCTATTATGTCTGATGGTTTTTCACATCATGTATTGCCACTAATGACAAAGGGGGAGATTGTTTCAAGTGTGAGCAAATAGTGTTGTGATTGATGAAAACAAGCATGTGTTGTCATTGATGTCTATAGTTGAGTGAGTTGGTTGCAAGAGTTCAATTGATGATTTGATTAGTTGCATTATGTTGTCAATAGTAAAGCTACTAGTTTCAACATCTAATTTTGCTTTGATAAGCTTCTATCTATGGTTGTGGAAGTGCTAAAGATGATGAGGATGTGTCTCTGGTGCTTGGTTTCCAAGTGCTTTTGAGAAAATTTTATAAAAAAGAGGAAACAGTGCGTTGAAGTGGTATTTTGGGTGACAAAGTTGTGTTCTAGTTTTGCTCCGCATTTCTTGTAGGTTGAATATTTTCCTGTGTGGTTTAGATATGTTGATCAAAGGTATTCAAAGATGCTATATCTAGAATTTAGGCTTCTGGATCAATATGCAGAGAGAGATATGTTCACTAGTGTGTGAGCTAAGTTTGTAGTGTTGTTTGTAGTGGTGTCTGGGAGAAATGTATTTGCTCCACATTTCTCCGTGAGTTGATGTTTGGTCTTGTGGATCTAGGAAGTTGTTCATATTTTTTATATCTTTCATAATTCAAGACCGTTCATGATTTGGTGTAGTGCAGAGTGAGTTTCATATGTCGGTGTGCATGGAAGGTAAACTAGATGGTCAGGATGAATGTGTTTTACTGGTGCAAGTTGGTGTGAAGAATTCATTGGATCTTAGGTGGTTCATGGATTGTTCCAAATCATCTAGAAGTGTGTTATGTGGTCCACATGTCATCTTGATAAAAAGATAAGCATGTACTTAATTGTTCAATGGTGTTTACACAGGTAACGATTGACCTCAATGTTCACACTACATGCAAAGTCGTTTAAGTATTGATGAAGGTGTAGCATGGCGTGTGAGAGTTAATTTGGGTTTGATCTATGTTATATTATGGTTATATTTCATTCCTATCCACCACACAAATGTTTAGTGGCAACCTATTTTTGAATTTGTAAACTTATGAGGCATATGTGGCCTACTTGAAGATGTTTTTCAAGTCATGGATGGTATAAATGAAAGTTGATTTGATGCGAGATGTGGTGTGTTGTGATAAGTGTTGCGATGAGAAATTCAGAGTAGTAGAGTGCGGAGATGTGAAGTGCAGTGCAAGCTTTCAAGTGTTAGTTTGTTGGATGCAGTGAGCATAAGGTGGATACAATTCCTTAATCAAATGGTGAAGGTGTAGAAGCCATTGTGGTGGATTCTTTGTTGCATTGAGTTTTTTTCTCTGTGTAACACTCCTTCTCTATCTTATTTTCTATTTTGGCAGTGAGCCTTTCATCTTTGGGTAGTGATCCCTTCGACAATGAGCCTTAATGTATTTGGTGTTGATATTACTTATATTGTGAGCTAATCCTCATCATGGTTTTTCCCTTCTTGGGTTTTCCATGTAAATCTAGTGTTCGCTTGTGTATGGTGTTAAGTTGTTTCAGTTCAGTTATTTTCTTTTCATGCTAATTCATCATAACAAACTTAAGGGTTTAATGAATGAATGTGAATCTGAATGTTAATAAGGGATTTGAAGTTTTAGGTTACAACTGATATTTCACACTCTCTCTCAATTGTCTTGTGCATTTCAACACATCTATACAAACATCATCATATCATAATCACATTTCCACTCATCAAGTTCTGGTTTGGATGGCATAAAAGATATAAAAGGTATATAAGTTCAAGAATGCATATGAAATAAGCATCTTAAAGTATTTAAAATATATGAACTAAATGAGATAAAACTAGCTAATACTCAGGCTCATCAACTACTACAAGAACCCATATGCCCTTGGGTGAATCAATCCTCCTATACACACCGAAACCAATTTTTTTGGATAGGTACATAGTCCTCTGCACTTTCCAGATCTACCTGCAAGTTACTATTTCAATCTATTAATTGTCAAATTCTTGGATTTTGCATATTAGGGCATATAGTCCAAGTACGTTAGTGAAAGAAATTTGTGAGATTTTCTAAGTAGCCTACCCAAGAATCTAATGATTGAAGGAAAGAAAAACTAGAAATATGAGGAGGAATAAACTGTATTCCTCTCAAGAATGCAAAGCTATATTCAACTTGAGAAATTGAGAATTACAAAGGAAATGCCTTGGTTATATAGGCCAAGGGGAGAGATGGATGTAACTAGATTATGATAAGTGTTGGAATCCTATGAGGTGTGAAAACTCGTGTCATTAAAGGCTCAACCACCTTATCCCTATGTAAAGTTAAGCTAGTGTGAAGAGGACTTTAGTGGAGAACTAGCTAAGAATGAACTAGATAGATAAAGTACCCCTTTCACACTAACACCCCCCCTTAAGTTCAACTTAGGGAGAAGTATACAATGCAAGGATGTAAATATGGGTCATGGCTACTAGGCTTGATGAGATACCTATGTACATAATAACCTCTCAATGATAAAGAAGGAGAAAACCCAGTGGGAAAAAACTCCCACCCATGAGAGGGTGAATGAAGAAGGTCTAAGTGACCCCCTCAAAAGAGATTTGCCTCACCCCCAAGAGAGACCGAAGATGAACATACTTGCTCTTAGTGAAGGATTTGGTAAATATATCTGCAACTTGATCTGTTGTAGGACAATAGCGCAAATCGATGACCTACTCCTAAATCAGCTCTCGAAGAAAATGCATATGAATCTCGATGTGTTTGGTGCATTGATGATGGATCAGGTTCTTCGAGATCTGGATGGAACTGTGGTTGTCACAATAGATGAATGATGGCTTTTGAAAGGTGATGCCAAGTTCAGTGAGGATATTTTGAAGCCAAATAGCCTCAGTGGAAGCATTGATAGCTCCTCGATACTCAGCCTCAATTGAAGAAAGAGCAATGGCATGTTGCTTCTTACTCTTCCAAAAAATGGGACCAAAACCATAGTGAAAACTATAGCCGAATGTGGACTTGTGATCATCAATATCACTAGCCCAATTAGAATCTGTGTATCCAAGTAAGTCTAAACTCGTGCTTGTTGCATAGTGAATCCCACGCCGATGAGTTCCCTGAATGTAGTGCAAGATGCATTTGGTAGCTTTCCAATGAAGCTCATGTGGTTCTATCATGAAGCGCAAAACAATTCCAATTACAAAGGAAATTTCATGGCGAGTATGAGTCAAGTAGATGAGGCTACCAACAAGTTGACAATACAAGGTAGCATCAACTAGTGGTGTGGAACACTTTTCCTCAAGCTTAACTCCAGACAAAAAGGGAGTCGGGGCAGGCTTACAATGATCCATATGAAAACATGACAAAATATCAAGAGCATACTTGGGTTGTGCAAGTGAGATTCCAGAAGAGGTCTGTGTGATCTCGATCCTGAGAAAGTAGTGCAAGAGACCCAAGTCAGTCATGGTGAATCTATCATGCAAAGTAGTCTTGATAGTTGAGATGATGGATGAAGTGCTCCCAGTGACAATCAAGTCATAAACATAGAGAGCCAAGAAGAGAAGAGCATCCTCCTGCCACAAGATGTAGACATTTGGATCTAAGTGGCATTTGGAGTCCATTTTGGCATACCAACTCGTGGAGCCTGTTTGAGGCCATAGAGAGACTTCCTTAGTTTACAAACCAATGAATAATCTTGAATGAATCCTTGTGGTTGCTCCATGTAAATTTCTTCATGTAGATCTCCGTGAAGAAATGCACTCTTCACATCCATTTGATGTACAACCCAACCATGAGCTGCAAAAATAGAAAGTAGCAAGCGAATGGAGTTCATTTTGGCAACAGGGGCAAAGGTCTCAATGTAGTCAATACCTGGTACTTGAGAGAAACCTTTGGCCACAAGTTATGCTTTATACTTGTCAACTGAGCCATCCGCTGCAAATTTGGTTCGATAGATCCACTTACACCAAACCATTTTTCTTCCCTTGGGAAGTGGAACAAGATCCCATGTTTTATTTTGCATTAAAGAGTTGTACTCTTCCTCCATTGCAGAATCCCACTCAGCAATGCCAGATGCTTCACGAAATGACTGTGGATCTGAAACTGTGTCGATGTAGGAATGTGGAATGTCTTGATGTTGTGATCGAGTCCTCCTTGTATTTGAAGGATCCCTAACAAGATCACCTACAGACTCAAGTGTTTGGCGAGCCCAACAAGGCATGGTAGGGGATGGAGGAGGAGATTCCAAACTCTTTGAAGAGGAAGATGGAATCTCATGATCAACGAGATGACTAGAGGAAGCATGAGGAAAATCCTCAATGTCAGAATCCTCTAAATGCACTGTGGAGGAAGGAAGAGTAGAGGAGGAGCTTGAAAAGCTTTCCTCAAAATGCACACTATGCTCAATAAAGAGCTCATGTGTTGTAGGATCCATTAGTCAATATCCTTTGACACCATCAGGGTAACCAACAAAGATACAAGGCCTACTCTGAGGTTCCAAGGCCTTGCGCTTCTTTGAAGGAATATGCGCCCATGCTAGGGAGAAAAAAACTCTAAAGTGCCCTACAATAGGTTTCCTACCACACCAAGCTTCGAAGGGAGTGATGCACTTTAGTGCCTTATGTGGAACTCTGTTTTGGATATGAGAAGCACAATTGATAGTTTTTGCCCAATAGGCAGGTGCAAGGGAGTGAGCGCGGATCATGCAACCAACCATCTCTTTCAGGGACCAATTTTCCCTCTCAGCTACACCATTTTGTTGTGGTGTGTAGGGAACAATATGTTGAAGATCAATCCCTTTAAGAGTACAAAATTTCTCAAATTGATGGTTCACATTGTTGGATGTTGTGGTTGTGTGCCTAATATGTGATTGTCATTGATGTCAACACTATTAGCATTTGATGTATTGAAGGTTGTATATGCTGAGGATATTGAGAAAATTGTAAAAGAAAGTATTTCATGTTCCTAGTGGAACTATGAAGGTCATGAAGGCATCCTCCAAAATTTTCAAAGGTCCGTGTGAAGATTTGTTCAAAATTATGAAGATCTGTGTTCTGACAGTGTTTCTGTGGTCTTTGTCAGTGTTCTTGATTAAAGTTGGTATAATTTTGGTAATTCTAGTTTTTGTGGATGTTTCTCTATTGTTTCTTAGTGTTCTTGGATGTTTCTATATCGTGCTCTATCTTTGTGGTATTTCCACATTGATCGGTGTGCTCGTGGTCGAAGATTTTTCTCTGTATGTTCAATTTTTCATGTTCTTGGCTGACATGATTGGTGTAGTGTGTGGTGGATCTTTGAGGTGAAATTAATTGAGGTATTTTTGTGTTGGATTTGTTAATTTGGGTCTCCACTATGTTGTGGCCGACCTTGGTGGATTCGCATTAAAAATTTATTTGTAAATTTGGGCCAACATTGAAAACATGTTTTATATTTGTGGCCGTCTAAGTTGTTGATGTAATCTCATGTTGTGGATAAATAAGAGTGATTGTTTCATCGGTGTAAAGTGTGCTTAGTATGATCCCATGTGTGTATGTGTGAATATCATTTGATTGCATAGAAAAGTGTGAAGAAGTGTGAGTGAAGAGTGAAGAAGGTTTTTTTATGCTTAACTGGAACTATAATTAGGCTTGTGTAGAATCTATTTTCTCAGTTCATAATTTGGATGGTTTTAATCCAAACTTTTCTTTGGACAGTGAGTCCTATTTTTTATTTGAGCAATGAGCTCTAGGTAGTGTGCCTGAATGCATGTGCATTGCCATTATTTTTCATTATACTTTTAACAGGGTATAATATTGTGGACTAACCTCCACTGTGGTTTTTCCCCTAACAGGGTTTCCATGTAAAAATATTGGTGTTCTTTGTGTTTCTGATGTGTTGATTGTTCATGGTTTATTATTCATTCTTCAGATTTGAGATTAAGTTAAGTAAAGTTTGAAAAAGTTTAAATATTTTGTGACAATTGATTGACCCCTCCTCTTAGTTGTTTGTCCTTGTTTTTCCAACAATTGGTATCAGAGCTGGTTCATCTGAGGAAGTTTAAAAGCTTGAGGTGTTCCGAGATGGCATCATACAAGAAGTACAGTCCTAGATTTGATGGAACAAATTACTCATTATGGAAAGCTTGAATGGAGTGTCATTTTAAGTGTATTGGTGAACCCTTCTAGAAAATTACAAAGAACATATATGTTATTCCTCATAAATGTCCTTCCACTGCTGATGAGATTAAAGAAGCTGAGAATAATGTCTAGGCTATGGAAGCTTTGTTGAGTGCTTTAATAGATTTGGAAATGACAAATGTGTTAGGTCTGAAGACAACTCATGAGATGTGGATGAAGCTAGAAAATTTGTGTGAAGGAGATGTATATGTGAAGATGGCTAAGCTACAAAGTCTGAAAGGTAAGTATGAAAATATGAAGATGGGTGAAGATGAAAATATTTCTTCTTTTATGCAGAGAGTAAATGAACTAGTGATGGGCATTAGATGTGCCGGTGGTATCTTGGAAGAGGAAGAAATTGTGGCTAAAGTGCTCAGATCATTACCTCCCTCCTACAAAGCTAAGGCTCATGCTATTGAAGAAACTGGATCATTGACGAATGTGACAAGGGACACACTTATTGGTAAACTTGTTGCCTTTGAGTTAAGTGAATTTGGTGATTTTGTTCCTAAGACTGAAACTGCATTCAAGGCTACTGTATCCGGAAGAAACAAGCAAAGATATGATCCGAGAGAGAGTTCTCAAATCACATTCAAGTATGAGGAAGAAATGAAACAACTTGAAGATGAAGAAAGAGAGGTAGAAGAGTTGGAAGCGTTGATAGTAAAGAAAGAAGGTAGAGGACAAGGTAAGTATAAAGGAAAGTTGCCTATCAAATGTTTTTCTTGCAATAAAATAGGTCATTTTGCATCAAGGTGTCCTGAAAGAGTTCCTAGATCTAAGCCTTACAAATCTAGATTCCAAAAGAAATGTTACTTTGCTAAAGAAGGTGTGACTGATGATGAGTCCAATAAAGATAATGGAAATGAAGATGATTGGGTTTTCATTGCTATCAAGGAAAATAGTCATGTGGCTACTGAATCTACTAAAGTTGAGAAAGCTCTTGCAGCCTGAATTGAAGAAAAGGATGAGTGGGTCATTGACAACAGATGCTCACATCATATGACTAGTGACAAAAGAAAATTTGTAAGTCTAGAGAAGTATGACGATGGGGTTGTAAGATTTGGAGATAACAATGCTTGTGTGATTCGTGGCAGAGGATCTATTTGTATTGGTGGTAAGCATAACAATGATGATGTTCTTTATGTTGAAGGATTGAAGCACAACCTATTGAGTTTTGGATAGATGGTAGACAAAGGTTATGATCTTTAGTTCAAAGACGGAAGATGCAGGATATATGGAAGCTCTGGAAATGTAATTGCCTCAGGTAAATAGACAAAAGGTAATATTTTTCACTTGAATGCTGCTAGTGAAAGTTGTTTAATTGCTCAAGTAGATGAAAGCTGGTTATGGCATAAAAGGCTGTGTCATGTGAGTTTTGGTAACATTGTCAAAATAAGTTCCACTCAAGCAGTAAGAGATCTACCTAAGCTAGTGAAGCCTGCTAGCATAATTTGCAAGGAGTGTCAGATGGGAAAATAGACTAGAGTTTCTTTTCAGAGCAAACAACATAACTCAAATGGATTGTTGGAGCTAGTACATACTGATCTATGTGGTCCTTCCAGAGTCAAAAGTCTCCATGGTGAAAGGTACTTTATGCTGCTTATTGATGATTACTCTAGAATGATATGGGGTGCTTTCTTAAGAGAAAAATGTGAAGCATTACAAAAGTTCAAAAGCTTCAAAGCTATGGCAGAAAATGAGAAAGGTCTGAAAATCAAGTGCCTAAGGTTCGACAGAGGTGGTGAGTTCACCTCCAAGGAGTTTAATTCTTTATGTGAAGAGCATGAAATCAGAAGACAGTTATTTGCTCCCTGAACCCATCAACAAAATGGTGTTGCTGAAAGAAAGAACTATGAACCAAGATTCTAACACCTACAAAACACCAGAAACAATCAACTTATTAGATTAAATGCAAGGTTAAAATCATGATTCCTCAAGAAATTCATTTGAATGTAAAAGAAGAGGAACGAAATGAAGAACACAATAAACTTGAAACAAAATATCAAATCCTATTCTAAAACCAAACAAACTCTCAATCTCTTGAGGGAGTTGGTGCCAATTTGATGTGAAAATTGGCCCTTTCCGTGCTCCAATGGTGTGGTAAAGATTCTTGATGAAGGATGGATGCTTGTAGTGATGACTTCAATGGAGCTCCATGTTGAAAATCTGCAAAAAAACCTAACTTTGCTTGGATGAAATGAATGAAGATTGCTATGAATTTGAGTATAGTAACTTTACTCAAATTGTGGATGCCAAAATGAAGAGATGAACTCTTTATTTATAGAATGTCAAGATGGATGAATATCCAAAATAGAGCAATGTGGGACTAACATTCATCCAATGGAAAGATGCCACTTGTCCACTTGTGAATGGACGGAGGATGAGCACATTTTGATCAATGTGCAAGTTTGAAATTTGAAGTTGATGAAATGACATGTTTAGGGGGGATGAAAGATGAGTTAAATGCCAAGTGGGAGACATGTAAGAGACAATGTAAGAGCTTTAAATGCTTTTTTGGATGGACAAGTCATTTTGGGGGGAGATTTCAAATTTGAGGAATATTCCCACTTGGATGCCTTTTTGAATGAAAATAGGTGATTTATAAATCAACTAAATGATTTAATTGTGAAAGTTGCAAAATCTAGAGGATTTGAATGATTAGGATTAAATTAATCAGGATTTGATTAAATTAAGGGGAGATTAGGTGATTTGACCATTTTGACCTAGATTTTAGGATTTAAATAACTCAAAATGAGAAGAGAATGATTTAGACTTAGTTAAATAAATATTTTGATTTATTTAACCAAAGGGAGTGATGTTAGATTAAATTAGATAAATGTTTGATTTATTTAATTTAATTAGATGAACTTTAGAAATTTAATCAAATAATATGGATTATTTAATTAAATAAATATAGGAAGATGAAATGACCTAGCTAATTACACAAAGATAATGATTTAATTAAATTGAGGGATTTATTTAATTAAAAGGGGAATTATGATGACTTTAATTAAATAAGGCTATTTGATCAAATGGTTAGACAGAGGGATAATTCAAGATGAAGCGATGTTAGTAGATCAGGACCGAGTGCATGTACATTTTACGTGTCTACAAGAACAGAACAATTCTGGATGCTACTAGAACAATGATGATTGAAGGAAATGTGCCTCACATCTACTGGAGTGAAGCAATAAGCACTGCTATGAATACTATGAACTAGGTAAATGTAAATGGTAATTATGGTAAGACTCCTTTTGAATTATGGTTTGGTTATAAGCCTACTGTTAAATATTTCAAGATCTTTGGAAGCAAATGCTACATCAAGAGAGATGATGATATAGGAAATTTTGATGCAAGAAGGGATGAAGGAATCTTTCTAGGTTACTTTATTAAAAGAAAGGCCTACTGGTGCTATAATAGAAGACTGAGGAAAATGGTTGAGAGTGCAAATGTCAGAGTTGACGAGGATTCTGCTAAATTATCCAGATATTGTGGATATGATTCAGATGAAGACAATACAAACAAAGGGAAGAATGTTTAGACACAAAATCAACTTCAAATTGTGTCATATGTTCCGGTAAGGAAAATTCAATTTGTTCTGGTAAATCAAGATAGTCAGGAAGCAGAGACAAGTGCAAGTGTAGAAGAAAGAACAGAAGAATCAAAAGTTTGAGAAAATCCTAAAACTCTGAGGTATGTAAAGCTAAATCATTCTGAAAATCAAATTATAGGAGATAAGAATAAAGGTGTGAAAACTAGAAGAAAGATTGCAGAAGAGTATTGCTTGATATCCAAGATTGAACCTAAAGATGTCAGTGAATCTTGCAATGATGAACATTGGATGGAAGCTATGAAGGAAGAATTAATGCAGATTGAAAAGAATGATACATGGATACTAGTTCCTAGAACAAAAGATAAAAATGTAATTGGTACTAAATGGGTCTTTCGAAATAAGCTGAATGAACAAGGTGAAGTGGTCTAGAATAAAGCAAGACTGGTATGTAAAGGGTATTCACAAATGAAAGGTATTGATTTTGAAGAAACATTTGCCCCTGTTGCTAGGATTGAAGCTGTAAGGTTATTTCTTGCTTATGTTGCATACAAGAACTATAAAGTCTATCAAATGGACATGAAGTTAGCTTTTCTGAATGGTGAGCTAGAAGAAGAAGTAAATATTGAACAACCTAATGGATTTCAACTGACTGATAAGGAAGACATGGTTTTTCGATTGAAGAAAGCTTTATATGGACTCAAGCAAACCCCCAGAGCCTGGTATGCTAGACTGGAAAAATACTTATTGAAGCTTGGATTCAATAAAGGTACTGCTGACAACAACTTGTATTTCAAATTGGATCATGACAAAGAGCTAATTATTGAAGTCTTTGTTGATGACATTATTTTTGGAGGAAATGATAATCTATGTATGAGGTTTGCTGATGAAATGAAGAGTGAATTTGAGATGAGTATGATTGGAGAAATGAAGTTCTTTCTAGGATTGCAAGCTACTCAGTTAGACAAGGGGATCTTCATATCTCAGTCCAAATATGTGAGAGAACTGCTGAAGAAGTTTGGCATGGATGATTCAAAATCTGTTGGTACTTCCATGGCAACCAGATGTAAGTTGACACAAAATGATGATTCTCCTAAGGAAAATCAAACAAGATACAAGTCAATGATTGGTGGATTTCTCTACTTAACTCAGACTAGACCAGACATTATGAATGTTGTATGTATGGTTGCTAGATTTTAGGCTGATCCAAAAGAATCTCATGTGACTGTTGTTAAGAGAATCTTCAGGTATCTGAAAGGAATAGTTGATTTTGGGCTTTGGTACCCTAAGGATGATGATATTACTTTAAATGCATATACTAATGTGGATTGGGCAGGAGATGTAGATGATAGAAAGAGTACTAGTGGTGGTGCTTTCTTCCTAGGGAAGAAGCTGGTGTCTTGGTTGAGAAAAAAGAAAAATTCCATTTCTCTATCTACTGCTGAAGTAGAATATATTGCTACTACAAATAACTCAAGTGATGTGGATGAAACAAATGTTGAAAGATATCAGAGTAGTATATGATGAACCTATTTCCATATACTGTGACAACTCAAGTGCTATTAACATTTCAAAGAATCCAGTGCTACACTCTAAGACCAAGCATATATCAATCAAGTTTCACTTTCTGAGGGAGAAAGTGAGTGAAAAAGAATTCAGACTGGAGTATGTGCCTACCAAAGAATATATTGCAGATATTTTCACTAAGCCATTTCCGAAGGATACTTTTGAGTATCTTAGAGGGATGCTAGGAGTGATTACCCCTCCTGATATGAACTAGGATGCATTAATTTGCATCAATCCACACATTTCATGATCATATTTTGATCCAGATTGAAGTTTCCATGGCTGCTACTCAGGGGGAGTAGTCAGATGTGCAAATATGTGGTTCAAAGCTTGTATGTGGGAAGATAATGCTTATCTTTTCCATTGATGTGAAAGGGGGAGAAGAGTCATGTGAAAAACTATTGCCTATCTGGAGTAAAGAGTCTTGTGGGAAGAAGATCTTGAAGAAGAAGTCAAGGAAGAAGAGTCAGAATCTAAGGAGGAGTAAGTGCTGATTGAGAGTTGGGTTGATGGTGTTTTTCACATCATGTGTTGTCATCAATGCCAAAGGGGGAGATTGTTGGATGTTGTGGTTGTGTGGTTGATATGTGGTTGTCATTGATGTCAACACTATTAGCATTTGATGTATTCAATGTTGTATATGTCAAGGATATTGAGAAAATTGTAAAAGAAAGTATTGCAGGTTCCCAGTGGAACTGTGAAGTTCATGAAGGTGTCTAGTTCTATATGTTGAAGATCAATTGCCGTGGATTAAAGGGTTTATTGTTGAGTGTATCTAGTCCATCCTCTGGAAGTTTTAGAGGTTTGTGTGAAGATTTGTTCAAAATTATGAAGATTTATGTTTTGATAGTGTTTATGTGGTCTTTGTCAGTGTTCTTGATTAAATTTGGTATAATTCTGGTAATTCTAGTTGTTGTGGATGTTTCTCTATTGTTTCTTGGTGTTCTTGGATGTTTCTAGATCGTGCTCTATCTTTGTGGTACATCCACATTGATTGGTGTGCTCGTGGTCAAAGATTTTTCTCTGTATGTTTAGTTTTTCATGTTCTTGGCCGACATGATTGGTGTAACGTGTGGTGGATCTTTGAGGTGAAATTAATTGAGGTATTTTTGTGTTGGAGTTGTTAATTTGGGTCTCCACTATGTTGTGGCCGACCTTGGTGGATTCACATTGAAAATTTATTTGTAAATTTGGGCTGACATTGAAAACATGTTTTATATTTCTGGCCGACTAAGTTGTTGATGTAATCTCATGTTGTAGATATATAAGAGTGATTGTTTCATCTGTGTAAAGTGTGCTCGATATTCTCCCATGTATGTATGTGTGAATATCATTCAATTATAGAGCAGAATGTGAAGAAGACTGAGCGAAGTGTGAAGAAGTTTGAGCGAAGAGTGAAGAAGGTTTTTATGTGCTTAGCTGGAACTGTAATCAGGCTTGTGTAGAAGCTATCTTCTTAGTTCACAATTTGGATGATTTTAAACCAAAATTTTCTTTGTACAGTGAGTCCTCTTTTGTATTTGAGTAGTGAGCTCTAGAAAGTGTGCCTGAATGCATGTGCATTCCCATTATTTCTCATTATACTTTTAACAGGGTATAATATTGTGGACTAACCTCCACTGTGGTTTTTCCCCTAATAGGGTTTCCACATAAAAATCTTGGTGTTCTCTGTGTTTATGATGTGTTGATTGTTCATGGTTTATTATTCATTCATCAGATCTGAGATTAAGTTAAGTAAAGTTTGAAAAAGTTTAAATATTTTGTGACAACTGATTCACCCCCTCCCTCTCAATTGTTTGTCCTTATTTTTCCAACACACATATTCTCTGCCATTATCAGTGTGTAGAATTTTGACACACTTTCCAAATTGCTTCTCAACATGAGCCTTAAACTCTTGAAATCTATCAAATATTTTTGCTTTGTGTCGAAGAAAGTAGACCCATGTGTATCTGGAATAGTCATAAACGAAGGTGAGCAAATAATGAGCCTTACTGAAGGATAATGATGGAAAAGGACCCACCAAGTCACTATGAACCAATTCAAGGACTTCTAAAGCCCTCCAAGCCTTCCCTTTGTCGAGCTTGTCTTCAAAATTTTTTCCCAAGGCACAACCTAAACATACACCATCTGAAAAATTGATTTGAGGAAGACCCGTGACCATATTCTGTTTGCTAAGTTGTTGAAGATAGTAGTAGTTGAGATGGCCAAACCGCTCATGCCATAGTTTGCTCACAACATTTGAATGGGTGAGCAATGCAGTTGAATGTGAATTAGGTACAAAATAAGAGAAAGCATATAGATGAGACTCATGATTGGCCTTACCAACTGCAAGGAGTGCATTAGCTTCAAGATTCCTGATGCTAACAGAATCTGGAGTGAATTCGACTTTTCTACCATTCTGTTGAGTTGGTAGACAGAGAGAAGGTTGGCTGATAGATTAGGCATGCAAAGGACATCTTCAAATGTACCATTGCCAGTATTAATTGAACCCTTCCCATTTACATCCATTGGAGAATCATCCCTGATGAGAATGTGGGGTACCGAGCAAGGCTCCGACAAAGAAAATTGTTCTTTAATAGAACCCATGTGATGTGATGCACCTGAGTCAAGAATCCACTCTTTTGAAGAATTAATAATAGCAACAAGTGCATGTGCTTTCCCTTTACCTGATTTTGAAGGAGTAGAGGATTGTTGAGCAATAGAAGAAGTTAGATTAATGTTGTTCCTTTCAAGAAGATACTTTAACTCATCAATCTGCTTCTTATGACAAGAATGTTCCTCATGACCAGGTTTTGTTGGAAATAGGATGCCATTTAATTGCAAATCCTAAACATTAATTATTTCATGTATCTCCTAGGTTCTTGGAATGTGTTCAACAACACTAAGATTAGGATGAGATTAATATTTGATGAAATAATCATGATTATTGACATTTGTAATTAATTCTAAATGTAAGAAGCATGTGAGGGCATCCATAGTGAGTTCCTAAATAATAGGGACACATGGGACACTCACATGGTAAGGTGAAACTCACCTTGTGTCCAGTTAACTATACGAAGTAACAGTTAACACTTTTGAATGCACGTAAAGATCCTAGGAGTTAGGATTTGATGTTTGCATGCTTGAATTTCAGTTAAGTTCAGTTCAAATCAGTTAAGTTAAGTTAAGTTAAGTTTAGTTCAAAATCAATTTAGTTCAGTTCAGTTAGCTTTAGTTGCATGCATGTTGGTTATTTTGAGTTGCATATAGTTAGCTTCGGTTAACTTGTAATGCATGGCTAATAACATTGAGTTGTATGACAGATAATAGGGACTACCCCTAGTTAACAAGGGATGACTATTCTTTGGGAATGGTGTTGAGAAAATGTTTCAGTTAACTATAAAGCACTTGAAGCCAACTTGGGCGTCCACGATGCTTTATTGGATTTACCTCTCATGCATGATAAGATATTTCTAAAGGATCAGTTAAGTAGCTTTACTTAAGGGCGTTGACTTTGAGGAAGAGCTTTGGAATTATCATCAAAGTGAAGGAGAAGTTGTAGCTTCAGTTTGGGACACCCAAATGCATGAAGCACATGTTGTAAGCTTTAGTCTTCACTGAATAACTCAACTTGAAGGAATATGGCGTACCTTTTCAAGGGCTTGGGCTTGTGCATTGTAATTATCACCATTTGGAGATTACAAGGTTGCATATTGTCTCTATATCTCATTCAAGTTGAATAGAGTTTTCATAATTGTTATTGCAGGTGTGAAGAAGATTGGTAAAGGCAGAAGAAGCATTCTCAAGCAAGAATTGGAGCTATTGTAATTGAGAGATTGAATAATAGAATAATTCTTGGTGGAGTTTTTTCGAAAGGGTTTCTCCACGGTACATCTTGTGTGATCTTTCTAATATCCTGTCTAGTTCTTCTATCAAATTCTCTCTACATTCTACAACAGTAAAATGGATTAATCAAGATAATCACCCACAAAGAATATATGTAACAAAGAAAAGACTTACTTAGATCAGCAATATTAAAGTTTTACAGAGTATTAAGCTAAGAAAACACCTCATTTTTTAACAGGTTTCTTGTAGTAGCTACAAGTTGGCCACTCCTTTTGAAAATTCCCCTTTGAAGAGGAGGACTTGGAGTAAACTTTTGTTGTTGAAGATGATTGTGTTTGATCTCTTTGTGACTTCTTCTTGAATTGCTTTTGTTTGTTGTCAAGTTTCCTTGATGCTTTCTGACCCTTTGGTTGACCAACCATCAAAGCTTGTGAGTGTGAAGGCTTAAGAAGACCCGTTGAAAGAAGCTTACCTTGCTCTTGCATCAACATTTTAGAAAATGAAGCAAAAGGTGTAGTGAAGGTAGATCCCATTGTCAACCTATGAGTATGAAAGCTAGAAACAAAAGATGCAAATTCGGGTCCAAATTTTTTTATAGTGTTATAGACAAGTTGAGTGTCTTTCTTCTCTAAGCCACATGATTTACATTGTGCTCTCAGGTCATTGACCTTTGTTACATAATCTTGGATGTTATCAAAAGACTTTGGATCAAGACTCGTTAGTTCGTTGTCAATTTGATAACCACAAACTTCATTAGTTGTACCATGGAGAGTTTTTTAATTTTTCCCATGCATCATGTGAATCTTTACAGTCTTGAATCTGAAACATTATATCAAGAGAAACTAAACTCCTTAGACAACCAAGAAATTTTGTATGTTCAAACATCTAGAGTAGTTTTTCCTTATCATTTGTGGGTTCAGTTACCTTCTTCTCAACATAAGGTGTATATCCTATTTGCATTAAGGCATTCCATGCATTTTGATGTCATGTGTTGTATTTGTAGGGCGTGAGCAATGGAAACTTAAATGTACCCATAGTAAGGAAAAATAGAGCACAAAGTATGAGAGATGTTCAAGCACAAAGACACTAAGAGACCCCCCCTTCTTTACTCAATCAAAGAACCCCCCTTAGAAAAAAAAAATGATTTGGCACTTTATATTTAGTGCAATTACAGATTTTTGGATTGCTTTTACAAATCCTCAAGAAATAAACATGTGTTGAAAATATAAATTTGGTACAATTTCATATGAAATAAACAACACCAATTCAAAGTACACGAAAAATCATGCACTTTCAAAAAAAGAATCAACTCAATCTAAGGTCGTATGCAAAAGTTATGTGGATTTGAAGTTTGCAAAATGAGAACGGTGATGAGTCATCTCTAAGAATCTGCAATTTTTGAAAATTCTGTGTACCAAAATCTGAAACCATCTTCACCAATGCGTAGAGCATGAAAAATTAGCCCAAATAAAAAAAAATTGCACTAAATTCTAAGGTTGGGAGCCCGAGTTATCAATTTTCAAAGTTGGTCTTGAAAAATCAATGCATTAATGGAGAGGGGTTGTGAAAAACTTCCGCCAAATTTAGCGGAACTGCCACCAAAGTTAGAAATTAGCCATGGATAGATGTCCGCCAAAAACTCCACCAAAAAATTCGCTAAATATAGTAGTCCGCTAGATAAATTTAGCTGTTGCTAAATCTTCCTCCAAATTTAGTGACTTTGAGATATTTATATTTTTTTATAAAAAAAAATATATATTAAATGTGTGGACACATTTAAAAAAGTTGGTTGAAAAAAAATAATTTTAATATTTAAATATTAAAAAACGTCAGTGGAATTAATTACGGCAATTTTTTTTTTAAAAAAGTGATATTTAATAATATGTTAAATAATACTAAAAAATATTAATTTTTTTTTTAAAATAAAAAATAAAAAACCTTTAAAAAAGGCCCGAAGGCCAATGTGATCATGTGCAACACACTAAGGCATGCATTACATAAGCAATGGCTAGGCGGAGGAGAATTTATATTTTTTTTGCAAGGAGGTTTTTAAAAGAATTTTTAGTTTGATTTTTTAACATATTAAAAAAATTTATGAAAAAAAGGTTGGGAATTTTTTTTTTTTACCCCCGAAGGCCGAGGGTAGGGCAGTGCAGGCACTGCTTGCGTAGTGACACACAGGTGCCATGCGTAGTACCAGGTATCGTGCGTACCTGATGCGCAGGTACTATGCAGAGTATTACGCAGGTATCTACTATATTTTTTTTAAAAAAATTAATGATATTTTGTTTTTTTAATTTTTTTCAAATTTTCATTTTCATTTTCAAATTGTTTTGTAATAAATTTTAAATTTTGATTTTAGAAAATAATATGTGTAGAAATATATTTTTTTTGCAAATTGTTTTTTAATTTTTTCAAAAACAAAATTATATATTTTTTGCAAATTTAAAAAAAATGTTTGTTTTTAAATCAATTTTTTTTTTATTTTAAAATAAAAAAAATACATATTTAAAAACAAATAAAACAAAATATTTTATTTTTAAAACAAAAAAATATTTTTTATTTTAAAACAAAATATTTTATTTTAAAACAAAAAAAATAAATTATTTTCTAAATTAATTTGTTTATGGGGGCTAAATGGCTCCCTCGACAAATTGTTTTTGCCTTATCTAACAACTTTGTCCAACCAAAATTGACGTTTTGATAGTTGATTTTATGGTCTTCAGGCCTTCTGAGCACGGTGGTAGGGTCGGATTTGACCCAAAATGCTCTGAAATGATGGTTCCTTGTTGGATCTGGCAATGAACCTCTCGCTTTAAATTATTGCAGATATGGCCTTAGGTGTCCGTTTCAAGCGAAATAAAGGGGAAAATTTGTCTATCTCAGCTACTTTGGACTCAATGGTGAGCTTAGAATATCTCCAAGAAGCTTCAGAAGACCTGTAATTGACAAGTCAATGTATGAACCCCCCCAAAAATTGATATTCTTTTCACACCTTTCTGATTCTCCAGATCATCTGAGGATGCAAGACAAGAGCATACTCAGTTTTTCTCAACACTCTCATATTTCCTAAAGGAATGTTAATCCACAACTCAAATTTGGCTCTGATACCATGTGAGATTTGCTAACTAGCCTACCCAAGAATCTAATGACTTAAGGAAAGAAAAACCTGAAATATGAGGAGGAATAAATTGTATTCCTCTCAAGAATGCAAAGTTATATTCAACTTGAGAAATTGAGAATTACAAAGGAAAAGCCTTGGTTATATAGGCCAAGGGGAGAGATGGATGCAACTAGATTATGATAAGTGTTGGCATCCTATGAGGTGTGACAACTCATGCCATTAAAAGCTCAACCACCTTATCCCTATGTAAAGTTAAACTAGTGTGAAGAGGACTTTGGTGGAGAACTAGTTAAGAATGAACTAGTTAGATAAAGTACCCCTTTCACACTAAGAAAATTCATTCCAAATCCACTCTAAGACTTAATAGGATGGAGATCTAGGTTTGATTGACTCACCTTCATGGTTGAAGTCAATCTACTCACCTTGTTGATATCCATCTTAATGAAACAATAGAAAATACCCACATCACAAATAACAAACAAACCATTTAAATCCTAGGTTTATGCATTAGACCTAGGGTTCTTATTTAATTTGTTTCAAGTTCAAGATTAAGTAGTGGAACAAATGTTCTTTTGGAAATATTTTTATGAAAAAGGCACAGGATTAGAAAAAATGGATAGTATCACTTTCTAGATTTAGGAATTTGGAATGACCAAGGAGCTCATTTTTGAGGATTTTATATATTCAAAAGAACTTAACTTGAATGGAAGCTCTAAGAGGTTACATTCCACAAGTAGAAATCAAGAATCAATTAGTTTGGGGAGGGGGATAAGAACACATATTTCTTCCATGATTTGGTCAAAGAAATAAGTGACAATATTCTTTTTAATCTCATCTCCATGAAGGAGACCATGTTTCCTCTTTCCAAGACATATCTAAGGAGGTTGTCTTGCATTTTACCTCGTTTAGAAAAAGGTGGTCTTAGGGCTTTGGAGGATGAATGTTCACCTTGTTTTGGATGATATCTACCCTTTGGTTTCTAAGGATATAAACATTCTACTAATGGGACTAATCTTGATTGAAGATCTTGAGATGTGCTCCTGATGAAGAAAGGTAAATCCCTTGATTTTGATGTTTTTCCCATTGAATTTTATAGGAATTTCTAGGGCATTTTAAAAATTAATCTTTTAGAGGTTATATGGGAATCCTAGGCCAATAAGAAGATGCTTAAAGTTACCATTTCTACCTTTTGAGCCTTGATTCCTAAAAAAGAGGAGGCTAATTATTTTTATCTATTTCACCTCATTTTCCTTTGGAATGTGACATGATAATCACCAAACTTATTGTTGAGTGCTTGAAGTAGATTTTAGCCCCAGGTAAACCCATAATACTAGTTTACAATTTTTTTGAAGAAGGAAAATTGCAAAAACACTCCCACAATCAAAAATTCAGGTTTTAAAGGGTTCACACGAACCCAAAAAAGGGTTCGCTCGAACCACTAGTTCGAGTGAACCACCTTTTCCATGCTTAGTTTGCTCGAACCATATTATGACACGTTGTTTTAAGAAAATAAAGGGAAAATTCAAAAAAAGGGGGGTTTCGAGCGAACCCCCCTTTGCTCGAAAGGGTCAAGGGGGGTTCGCTCAAACCCCCCTTTTTCCCCCTTCTCCCCCTCTTCTACCAAATCTTTGCAAAATTTTGCCTTTTGAAGCTCGGGTTGAAGATGAAAATGGAGGAGACTTCATAGACCCAATTAGATGATGGTAGTCCTCAGAACGATCTATCCATCAAATATATAATTTTAATATGTTTTGGTTTTATTATGTATTTTTTTAGTTTGATTAAACATAGGTTTTTCACTGAAAATCACGCTCTCTGTTCTGCACATGTGGAAAATAACAGATTATCAAATTTTTTTTTGAAAATATCAATGCACTAGATATTAATGTCCCTGATCCAACAAAAAAAAAGAATTTTGATACATACAAGAAAAGTTATGCTTTAGCCAGTGAATCATGTCTAAATTGTAACTAGTTTGACTTTGAAACTTAATTATGAAAAAAATTCAATGAAATGATGTGAAACCAATTATATGCATTAGATATCGTAGTTACAAATCTAAATTCGAAAAAATTAGAATTTTATCCTTCATAGAAAAAAAGTTATGAGTTAGCCAGTGACGTCACTCTTTAAAAATGGTGTTTACTGTTAAAAACTAGTTTTTGAAGGAGAAAGAAAAAGAAGTGCAATCTAATTCCAAAATTTTTGAAAAAAATATATTTAGAATCTACAAACAAAATGTCACAAATCACTAGTTTGCATGACCTCAAAATTCCTCACGGTTTTACCCCTATAGGTGCCCAAAAGTGAAGATTTAGTTAAAAAAATTCAATTCAATGTCTAGTTTGGCCAAAAATTATAAACCAGTATTGTGGGATCACCCCCTCTCTTATTTCTTTTGACTAGGTGTATTTGTAAAAGGACAACAATTTTTTGATAATATTATTGTTTTTGCTAAGGCTATCCATTTTGTGTCTAGTTCTAGGGATAAAGTTATGTTCATTAAGATAGACATGTTAAAGGCTTATGATAGAGTTAGGCGGTCATTCCTTAGGAATGTGTTACCAAATTTTAGGTTTTACTTAGGGTGAATCAATGAGTTATGGGTTGTGTGGCTTCTTCTCCATTCTTAGTTCTTACTAATGGTATCGCTTCTCCTCTTTTTCTAATTTCAAGAGACTTCAACAAGGGGATCCCTATCTTCTTACCTTTTTATCCTAATGGAAGAAGGTCTAGGTAGAATGCTTAAAAACTTGAAAGCTAATGGTTTCATTTAGGGTTGGTCTTGGGTTGAGGACCAAGAGCGAGTGAAAACTTGGAACCATAACCTTGAGGTTTCAAGTTCTAGGTTCCACCTGGGGTTTGAATTTCGAGAAGAAACATTGACAATTCAGAGCAAGAGAAATGGGGCTCGAGAAGCAGAAGGAAACAAGGACTTGGAACCATTGGTTCTAGGTTCTCATTGGGTCCCAAGGCCCGATAGGGACCTACAAAACATGGGGCTCAAGAAGTAGAAGGAAATAAAGACCTCTAACCATTGGTTATAATTAGTTCTTGTTGAGTCTTGAGTCCTATTGATAGGACCTACAAAAGACAAGGCTCAGTAAGTGGAAGGAAACAAGGATGCAGAACCATTGGTTCCAAGTTCTTTTCGGGTGTTGAGGCTCGATAGGGACCAAAAGAAAACAATGGAAGTAGAGAGAAAGGAGGACATAAAACCACTAGTTGCAGGTTCCTATTGGGTCTTGAGGCCCAACAGGGAACAAAGGAAGAAAAATACTCCTACTTAGCCATTTTGAGATTTTGATTTTGGGAAATTGATTGAAGTAGGGAAAGGGAAAAACATAGCCACCAAAGGCACACTTTAGCATGACTAACCCATTTAAATCTCTTAGATCAATTATAACTAGTGGGAAATGCAAGGGGTGCATGAAGTGACAACACAACCCAGCAAAAACTATTACTTTGTAGGTATACAAATGTTATTCAAAGAAAAATGATCCCCTCTCTTGGTCATCTTGATGGATCTCCTTAGCATCAAGAAGTTGATAATATTGACACTAGATTAGTTGGAGCATCTTCCAATTTAATAGATTCTCCTATGAAATATTTTGTAGATAGTTTCATTCTAGATTCTTCTTAAGTTCCAAATGCAAAGAAGAAATATCCTCCTCTATTAGTGCTCTAGCAAAAGAATCTCAAAAAGGTTGGATCCAATGAGATCTCTAAGGTAGGGAAAAAAGAGATTAAGAAAAGGTGAAGATGATAGGGGAATCACTTGTGGAATTTTTGTCATTTGAACATTAGTACTTGCTTCTATACTCCCAAAAAATGATTGTGATTTCCTAGAATTCTAGGGGTTGAAGAAACACCCCTCATCAAAAGGTTGTTCAAGATCTTATCAAGGATCAAAATCCTAATATCATCTTGCTTTAGGATATTAAACTCTTTATGGAATAAATGGTTACTCTTTCTGTAGTGTCTTAAATTGTCACCCTTGGCAATTTCACTCTAGGTTTAGCTCCCCCTTATGTGCTTGGACATAATTATGCTCATAATTTTCCTATTTTATTATCATTTTTAGAAAAGTAGGATAAAATTGGGCAACAAAACTAATTACTGATTTAACAACAATTGAAATTTTAAAATAGGTCTGGACTAGGGTGATATCACCCTTGTCTATCCTATTTTGGCCCAATTTTAAATATGTCATTGTTGGTATTTCAACATTTACAAATTTAAATTCATTTGTTGGCTTTTGATAATTAATTTTGTGGGAAAGCGAATTAATGCATATAAATACAAGTATTTTGAATCACCATTTGAAATCCTAGCAATTTGGAATTACAATTGAGCATCCTAAAAAGCAGTCAAGAGTAGAATTAGTAGAATTATCACATCACTTTCGTCAATCAAGATCATGTTTGAAAGGAATTAGAAAGAGAAAGAAGAAGGAAGAAATTATGAACAAGGAGCTATTATGATCAATCATGTGATTATTATGAAGATGTATGAGTTATCCTCTACATGCTAGCTACAATAGTCTATTGTGTTTTGTGGACTAACCTATTGCAAGTCTTGAATCCATTTAAGCATCCATCAACCAACCTTTGGTGGAAACACATGGTGTGGACATCACTTCAACAAAGATTTCATACCATGGTAACATTATCATTTATCATTTATTGTTTTAGTCAATTATTGTTTTGGCCTTTACCTGACTTAGGGCACACCATCTTGATCATCATCATTTGTTGTGCATGGAGGTGGAAACACCAAAATGGGGTTTGAATGAAGTAAGCCCCTATAAAACACAACCTTTCCCCCTCTTTTCATGTGTGTAGGTCAGATCTGAAGGTTTCATCAATAATAGGTCACAAGAAACATAGAGCAGACTATAACCTACCACCTAGAGTTTTCATATCTTGGAGAAGTAGCATCTCTAGACAAGGGTGGTACTGCCCTTGTCCCTCAAATTTAGGCCTATTTTTTAGTCGCAGGTTCCTCTCTGTACCTCCTTTACAAATTTGTAATTTTTCCAACAATTTTTGTTTTCGTCTGTGTGATAAATTATATTTTCAAATCTAGTGTTTATGTCAAATAGGCTTGTTAAAACACACATCAAAATTATCCTCTTTGCAACTCAAGCAAGTAAAGCCCTAGGAGATTGGCTCTCCCTTGTGGCAACTAGCCAATCATCAAAACCCTAGTTGGTTTATTTTTGAATGTGGAGTCAAAGTGAAAAGAAGTTAAAATCCTAGTTAATCTACTAGTTGGATCTAGGATCACTTTTCCTACTCTACACTTTCTTCTTAGATTTGGTAGGATATTCAATGCCAATGTATTGGAGCCCAAGGATCTACTAAAGGGTTGGATTACTTATGGGATCCTTGAAGTGTCACTCCTTATTAGATAGTGAGAAAACATTCCTTACCAGTGGTGCTTTATTTTAATTTTTTAATTTTGGTGGTTCTATTTTCCTCACTAATGTGTATGTACCTACTAGTCTTCAAAGTAAGGTCCTAATTTGGTCTCATATTAGATTTATTCATTTTATGACTTCTTTTTTCCTTGAATCTTGGTAGGCAATTCAATGCTACTCTTAGTCTTGATGAGAAACTTGGTGGTTTGAGTGAACTAGATCCCTCTTTTTCTTTGCTAAGAGATAATTTGTCTTTTCTTAAACTAGTGGATGTTAAACCAATAAATGGAGTTTTTACTTGGAATGATAGAAGATGTGGGTTTGATTCTATCTCTAAAGTAATTGATAGGTTTTTAATGTTTGGCTATTGGATTGGTTACAATTGGGCATTTTTTCTAATATTTAATAGTGGAAGGGATCAAAGCATTGCACTTTCAAAGTCTTCCTCTTTATTTTCTCTTCCTAAAAATTATCTCTTCAAGTTTCAGCTTATGTGGCTTAGGGATTTTGATATTCATGAGTACATGGATGCATGATGGTTGGAGGGTAAGCCTTCATTTGATACTACTATGTATTCTTTCTTTAAGAGACTTTAATTTGTTAAGTTCAAGCTTAAGTAGTGGAACATATGTTCTTTTGGAAATATTTTTATGAAAAAGGAACAAGTTTAGAAAAAAATGGATGGTATCAATTTCTAGATTTAGGAATTTGGAATGACCAAGGAGCTCCTTTTTGAGGATTCTATCTATTCAAAAGAACTTAACTTGAATGGGAACTCTAAGAGGTTATATTCTACAAGTAGAAATCAAGAATCAATTAGTTTGGAAAGGGGGATAAGAACACCTATTTCTTCTATGATTTGGTCAAAGAAATAAGTGACAATATTCTTTTTACTTTCATTTGAATTGAAGGAGACCATGTTTCCTCTTTCCAAGACATATCTAAGGAGGTTGTCTTACATTGTCCCTCCTTGTTCACAATAGGTGGTCCTAAGGCTTTGGAGGATGAACACCTTGTTTTGGATTATATCTACCCTTTGGTTTCTAAGGATATAAACATTCTACTAATGGGACTAATCTCTATTGAAGATCTTGCTCGATGTGTTCCAAATGAAGAAAGGTAAATCCATTGATCCTAATTTTTTTCCCATTGAATTTTATAGGAATTTCTAGGGCATTTTGAAATTTGATCTTTTAGAGGTTATTCGGGAATCCTAGGCCAACAAGAAGATGCTTAAAGCTATCAATTCTACCTTTCTGGCCTTGATTCCTAGAAAAGAGGAGGCTAATTATTTTTATCTATTTCACCTCATTGTCCTTTGGAATGTTACATGATAATCACAAAACTTATTGTTGAGTGCTTGAAGTAGATTTTATCCTCTCTTATTTCTATTGACTAGGTGGATTTGTAAAAGGACAACAATTTTTTGATAATATTATTGTTGTTGCTAAGGCTATCCATTCTGTGTCTAGTTCTAGGGATGAAGCTATGTTCATTAAGATAGACATGTTAAAGGCTTATGATAGAGTTAGGTGGTCATTCCTTAGGAATGCATTACAAAGTTTTAGGTTTTACTTAGGGTGAATCAAATGAGTTATGGGTTGTGTGGCTTCTTCTCCATTCTTAGTTCTTACTAATGATATCCCTTCTCCTCTTTTTCTAATTTCAAGGGACTTCAACAAGGGGATCCCTATCCTCTTACCTTTTTATCAGGTCTAGGTAGAATGCTTACAAACTTGAGAGCTAATGGTTTCATTTAGGGTTGGTCTTGGGCACAAAAGCTAGATTTTCAATCCCACCTTTAGTTTGTGGATGATATAGCTTTGATGGAGGTTACTAAAATTAGTGATGTGATCAACTTTAGGAAAGATCTGGATATATATGTAACTTGTCTACCTCTAATCAATAAATTAATGAGGATAAATCTAGTATTTTTTCTTTAATACTCCTAGGCTTATTTGGAAAAAAATTATCTTCATTCTTCACCTTAGAATAAGGATTCTCCCTTTGGATTACTTGAGTATTCCTTTATCTACTACAAGCCCTAAAAGAGATTAGTAGAATAGGATTCTAGAAAAAATTCAGATGAGGGAACTAGTAAATGGACCTTCCAATGATTTCTTTTTGCTAGTCAATTAATGCTTTTAAACATTTGTGTTGTAGGCTCTTCCTATTTAAAGATTCTTAGTTCTATCAACCCCTAGAGTTTTCTCAAGGAAGTTGACACTTTTTTTAGGAAATTCTTATGGGCTCGAAACCTCAATTTCTAAAAATAGAATTTAATTAGTTGGGACCATGTCTATAGACCTAAACTAAATGGTGGCCTTGGTCTTAAGCAACTTGAGCTCAATTACCCAACCTTGGTAGCCAAATTATAATGGAGATGGTGCAAGAACACAAAACAACCTTGGGCCAAAATCCTCTTTTAATTATTTGAGAGGAGTTGTTGATGAGGATGTTCCTAAGATGGATTTATATGGGAAAGGCTCAATGGTTTGTAAAACCATTAAGAAAGGGGCTTCAATTGTCAAAGGTCTTTTCTAGATTATTAATAAAGTTGATAAAGCTCTCTATCAAAAGGATTCTTGGGACGTCCATCCCTTGAGAATATCCAATCCTTTAGTGAAAAATTTCAGTCAACGAGGTGGTCAGAATTTTCCCATTTTAAGAGCTCTATTCATTTGAGGAATTCTCAAATATATCAATGGAAAGGCCCCAACAACTAGCCTAGGGGGGAAATGTTTGAAGCCCATGTTACTCTTTCCTCTATTCTTGTTGATCACCCATTGCTGCTCCCTAGATGGAATGAACATTCTTTTGTAGGGTCATGATCCTAAAGGAGCCTATTTGGTTGCTCTTGGCTATCAATTTTCAGAGCATAAGAAAGGTGTGAGTAGAGACTTTCCTTGGTGGAAACAAATTTAGTTGGCCCAAGTGTAATTTTTTTATCTATTTTTTGTGTCAAAATAAACGCCTCACCTAAGATAATATCAAAAAGAGAAGATTTCAAGGCTCTTCTAAATGCATTTTGTGTGGCAATGGTGAAGAAAAGGTTTCTCACCTCTTCTTTTAATGTTCCTTTGCTTTGGGAATTTGGAGGTAATGGTGGAAGAGCTAGAATTGACCCTTCATTCACACAACTTATTTAAGTTTTGGGGAAAAGTGGGTCATCCTCTAGCATCAACTTTTTTCCTTTTGGTTGACTAGGATCTGGGTCCTAATTTTACTCTTTAGTAGATCTAGTTAGAGGAAAATTGCCAAGTTTTCCAAGGGTATTAGAGTCACATCATGTAGGTTTGGCAAAGGATCAAGGATTTGGTCAAAGAAACTATTGCAACCAAATGCTCTTTGGATGAGACTCTATCCCCTTATGATGCTCACCTATCAAGCCTACAAGATCTTCCCCCTCAATTGCCTCTTATATATGTGTTGGCTCAAGATTGCAAGCTTCTAGGAAGGTGAATAGGATTCGTAAGTGGTCTTCTCCCTCACTTGGATTTTTTCAAAATTAATACCAATGGATCCTCATGGGACAATCCAAGTGTTGTTGGGATTGGATTGGTTGGACATGATAGTGATGTTTCTATCTGTTTCTTCTTCACTTCTTTTGTGGGGTGATGCACTTATAATCAAATGGAGGCTCGAGTCATTCTTGTGGCACTTGAGAAAGCTTACGAGCTGGGTTGGAAGAAGGTTATTTGTGAAAATGATTCCACAACTCTAGTTTCTCTTTTGAACAAAGAGAAGTTGCATGAGCCCTCCTAGTGGTTGGCTTCTCTTGCTGAACAAATTCTCCACCTCACTCCAAATTTGAATCCATTTCCTTTGTTCATATTCCTAGAGAATGGAATGTTATTGCGAACTACTTAGCAAAATAGACCTTTGATGTTGATCGCAACTAGAATGTCATTGAGTGGGTATCTCTACCTTTGGTTAGATTTTTGCAACTTCTTTAGCTTCTTCATAATGATTGGACTCAATTTTCATCCTTGTTCATTGGTTTTGTGAGTTTTGTTTGCATCATAGTTTCTTTTGATTCTTAGGGGTGGTGGAATAGTGGAAAACCTCGACTTTTCCTTCTCCTGACTTTATTGATAGTTATTGTTGTCTGAAAATATCTCTGTTGTAATCTGTTTTAGACTTTTTTAATATATCTACCATTTTTGCCAAAAAAAAATAATAAATTGAACAACAGAATTGTTCCAACTACAGCAATTTTCAGAGTTGGCATGAAACAGAAAAGCTTAAAGAATAAAAATGTATCGTGGAGAATTTGTTAAAAAGAAGAAGATAGAATTCACATTAATATGTTTTTAGCAAATACATTGATATATACTTTATTGGAAAACAGAGCAAGAAATGTTTTGAAACTTTGCTAATTGATGAAATATTCCTTGAGAAACCGTGGAAAAATAATCATAAAAAATATCCTGTTAAGCTCTTAGAAAATTCCAAAAGGAATAGTAAATTCATAAAATTTAAATGGGTTCTATGCCAAACTGCTAGCCTGACGGGAAAAAATCAGAAAGGAGTTTCCTGTAGGACTACCTGATACAATGCGTCTGGATTAAATGCAAATTATTGTATGCTTTAAGATTTTGATTTCAGGACATGAAAGGGATAAAGCATGAGGATAATGGGATTTTCAGGAGGAGGCTTAAAGAATGGAAGCACTACAACTAAAATTTACAGATGTTTTCTCATCCTGAAATCTGGTAGAAAAACCATATGAATCTTGAATGATTGGTTGCAACTTATTCCATGATATGCATCTTCCAATCACTCCCATTTTCTCCCTTAAATTTTCTTAAGTGAATATGTATTTTCTTCCTTTTCTAG
>VDFB02327085.1:0-37636 GCA_007258455.2 Sequoia sempervirens
TTTCCAAGCTTTCCTAGTTTAAATTTTCTTTTAGTATTAGGATAATTAGGTTTCATTTCTTTAAGTACTAGAACATTTCACTAACATTGTGTAGGATTTGTTGCTATACAAATTCATACCTATTGTATGCGGAGGTAGAGAGACATTTTTCCTCCCCTCAAACCAACAAGCTAGAGAAGATATTGGTGACCATAGTGATCTGAGTGAAGGTATTCCTCAAGAAGAACTTTCCCTTTCACCAACATCTACTACAAACATAGAGGGGACCTTCCAAACCATGGCTGATGCAACAGTGGATGATCCACCAGAACATGTGACTTTTTAATTTCCAATTACCAACCAAGAGAGGGCTACTATGATGAAGAATATACCTCCTTCAACATTACCAGTCTTCTATGGTTTGGTAACTAAGGATCCAAACACCTTGTTTGAGTTTGATGTCCTATGTACGAGCTATGAGTACACAATTGATGCTCATAGGCTCAAGCTATTTCCCACAACTTTGAAGGATGTTGTTATGAGATGGTTTATGGTACTACGTAGAGATTTTGTTCTAGATTGGAACACCATGAAAACAAAATTCTTGGAAAAATACCAAGACTATTGTAGAGGAGTTGATAGGAGAAGAGATGACACTTTTAGAATGACTCGAAAAGAGGATGAACCATTGGAGGATTATATAAAAAGGTTCCAATTCTTCTTAAAGAAAAACCCATAGAATAGACTCTTAGAATAATCCCTAGATCTTGTGTTTTTAAGAGGATTCAATGATGATTGCATGGATTCCCTCAATCTTATTGGGGTAGGGGATGTGTCTCAATTACCCTTTGAAGATATCTACCATTGGCAAGACATCTAATGGGGTTTCAAGAGTGGAGTTAAGTAACCTGTTGTCCAACATGAAGGAAGATATTATAAGTCGTCTAGCTACTTAGTTGGACACTCTACATGTAAAGAAGTAGGAGGCTGAAGCAATACTCACTGAATACTTCCCAAATTGTAGAAAAATAAAATTTGATTGCAAGTGTAAAAGGGTGACAAGTATTACAAAAGAAAAATAAGAGAAACCATATTTTCAACCTTTGGAAAGTGAAGATGGACCATTTTTCTATATTGCACAAAGGCCATGGAAACCAAGACAAGGTATACTACAAGACCCTCTAAATTCTAATACATCCTTTCCATTTGGTAATCAAAATTTCTCTGGTTGGAATTCTCAGCCTTGGCCAAATAACCAAAACCAATGGAAAACCCTCAACAATGGAAAAAACCTCAAAGAAACTAGAACCAGTAGTTACTAAAGTTCCAATTATAACCCTCAATGGTTAGTGCAACAAAATCAGTGGCAACCACAATGGAAAAAGTGCCAGCAATGGCAACACCAAAATGTGATTTACCAATAGCCTTTACTACGTTCTCAACCACAACAATAGGCCATCATGCCCAATCCATCAAACCCAACATCTTATCCACCAATAGCACCACATTTACCTACCCAACCTGCACCTAATCCCAATAAAAATCTTGTCCAATAGGCATATACTAATGAGGCTTTACAATACCCCACTTATGGGGTAGAGGTGATTGATGTGCACCTTAGGTCAAGGAAAACATTGGTTGGACATTCATCCCCTCAAATCACTGAGATGGTGGATGAGGAACCCATAGTTGAAACTTTAGACAATTCACCTCTAGATCTTGGGTCAAATCAAGTACACCAAACTATCTCAAGTCCAAATCCTCCTTTCCCTGAGCATTTAGACATTAAAAAACATCATACCCAAGCTAAGAAAAACCAATTGGTTCAGCTTAAGGATGTCAGTATCAAAATCCCCCTCATTCAAGCTATCAAGGATATCCCAAACTATACCAAGACAATAAGAGACCTTTGTCTTAGGAAACCAAGAAGAAAGAAGGACCCTCAGACAGTTCATTTCTTAGGGAACCTTACTGATATTATGCTATGGAATATAATTGTCCCTAAATACACAGACCCTAGAAGTCTAGTAGTGGATGTTAATATAACTGGGAACCTTATCAAGAACACCTTTATTGACTTAGGGGCAGCCATTAATGTCATGACTAAGGAGACAATGCACCTACTTCAACTAGCTAACCTTAGACCTACACCAACTATTTTACAATTGGTAGATAGGTCAACAATGAAACCTAAGGGAATCATTGAGGACTTAGTCATAGCATTAGATTCATGGGAGTATCCTATAGATTTCACAATCTTGCAGCCAAAGGTCAACCTTGCAAGATATCCATGCATTTTAGGTAAACCATGGTTAGCTATAGCTGATGCATTCATAGGTTGTAGGTCTGCGAACATGATAATATCAAATAGGACTGTGACCAAGAAATTGGTCCTCTATCCCTGATCCCAACCTCATGAAAATCTAGAGAAGACTATATGGCCTACCTTAGATGAAGAAGAGCACTATTCCCTACAAACTCTCATGACCATTGAATGCAACCCCCTATTGAAGAAACAAGATGAGGATGAATTAATTGATGACATCATACAAAATAATTGTGGTGGGTACCTGCAGCAACAAGATTGTTTTTCATGTCTATAGGATCCACTACAAAATATTATACCTGCAAATTCATCAAAATTATCCTAGTTGTTACATTCTCTTTTACCACAACAATGTGTCCCCAACATTAGTGGACTTCATCTCTCATCTGTAAATTCAGAATCCAAAACATTGGAAATCATGCTAGGTAAAATGTTGAACATCAACAATGGACTAACTGAAGAACAAAAAAATTCCCTAAATATTGTGTTATAGGCACTTGCAACAACCTTTGCATGGGACTACCATGACATGAAATGGATTGATCTAGAATTGTACATTCATAGGATCTACATAAATTATGGTTTCAAGCCAATAAGACATCCCCAAAGGAGGATGAACCCTACCTTAAGAGAAATAGTTAAGGTTGAGCTATAAAAACTACTTGATGCAGGATTCATTTATCCTATTTCTGATAGTCAATGAGTGTCACCATTAGTTATTGTCCCTAAGAAAGGAGTAAAATGAAGGGTATGTGTGGACTACAGGGATCTAAACATAGCCACTAGAAAAGATCACTTTCCACTACCTTTCATTGACCAAGTGCTTGATTCCCTACCAGGAAAAAAGTACTTATCCTTCCTAGATGGATTTAGTGGCTATAACCAGATAAAGATAGCTCTAAAGGACTAGGATAAAACTACATTTACATGCCCTTGGGGTGCATATTCCTATATGTTCTTCCCTTTGGACTAATTCAATGCCCCAACCACTTTCCATAGGGCAGTGCTAAGTATCTTTTCAGATTATGCCCATGATTCCATGGAAATCTACATGGATGACTTCACTAATTATGGAGCCACATATGAAGAGGCACTCAACAATCTAGAAAAGGTTTTGAAAAGGTGTAAAGAACATAATCTATCATTGAATCATGAGAAATGTTTCATGATGATGACTCAAGGAATTGTTCTAGGGAACTTTATCTCAAGTGAAAGAATTCAAGGAGATCCCAATAAGATTAAGATTGTCTCTACACTTTATATGCCACAGAAACAAAAAGATGTACAGATATTTTTAGGACATGCAGGCTACTATAGAAGGTTCATTCAGGACTTTAGTAAAATTGCACCACCTTTGTTTGTTCTGCTCACCAAAGACATAGAATTTGAATGGACTACAAAATGTCAACACTCCTTTGAAGAACTTAAGACAGCTTTGACAAAAGCACCTGCCTTGAGAGGGCCAACCTGGACATTACCTTTCTATATACACACTAATGATTCTTTTTTTTTTTGGAGAGAAATATTGGGAAAAAAAGAAGGTAATAAGGAGTATGTTATCTACTAAATCAGAAAAACCTTATGAGTTGAACTTAACTACATTGTCATAGAGAAATAGATGTTGGTAGTTGTTTATGCCATCAACAAGTTTAGGCATTACATTACTAGCTATCAAGTCTTTATCCACACAGATCATACTGACATAAGGTACTTAATGAACAAACTTGTGGTTGGGGGGAGACTAGTTAGAAGGTTGCTCTTACTATAGGAGTTTGATATAACAATAGTGGATAATCCTGGGAAAGCTAATGTGGTGGTAGATTTTCTATCTAGATTTCCCACACAAATAGAAGAAGGTGTTGTGGATGACTCTTTTCTAGATGAGCATTTTTTTTCTCTTACTGTAAAAACACTATGGTTTGTTGATATTACAAATTACTTAGTGACAGGGAAGATATCATCACATGTTTCTCCTAGAGAAAAGAGAAAATTGATGCATATTCCTTGGTATTTTGTTACCTATTATATATTGGTTCAGATAATATAATGAGATGTATAAGAGAAGATGAGATCTTTGACATCCTAAAAGATTACCATGATGAGCCCTGCAGGGGTCACTTTGCGGCCAAAAAGATAGCATTTAAGATCTTAACAATAGGTTACTATTGGCCAACTCTCCATAAGGACTCAATAAAGTATACTAGGAGTTGTAATGGATGTCAAAGAATGGGAACACCAACAAGGACAGATCAGATGCCTTTGCATCCACAGATGGTACTAACATCATCTGAAAAATAGGGGCTAGACTTTATTGGCCCAATTTCATTAGCATCTAATAACAAAGAGTATATTTTGGTTTGTACAAATTATCTAATAAAATGGGTTGAAGTCAAGGCATTATAGTTTGCAAGATATGGGAATGTATCTAAGTCTTGTATGAAGACATATTTACTAGATATGGAGTACTTGAAGAAATTGTAACTGATCAAGGTCCCCAGTTCACTTCTAAACTCATTTCTAAATTGGTTGAAGAATATGAAATAAGACATAAAAAAATCAACACCTTATCATCCACAAGCCAATGGGAAGGTGGAGGTTACAAATAGAGAGATTGAGAATATTCTAACCAAAACAATGCAAATTCACATAAAAGACTGGGCATCTATATTACCTAAAGCAGTGTGGGCCTATAGAACAACATGGAAAAGAACTACATGTTTCACACCTTATGAAATAGTGTATGGTAAAATAACAGTTTTGCCAATAGAGTTTAAATACAAGACACTTAGGATAGTAGTGGAATTAGAAATGGATTTGACAACAACACAGAAGGAAAGGCTACATAATCTAAATGGGTTAGATGAAATTAGAATGGATACCATGCATCATACAGAAATAATTAAAAATAGAGGACTAAATGGCATGATCAGTTTATCAAGAGTAAAGAATTAAATGTGGGTGAAAGGGCTTTATTATATGATTCTAGATACAAATATTATAATGGGAAGTTACAGTCTAGATGGTTGGGATCATATGAAATCCAACAGGTATTTTCTAATGGAGCAGTCAAATTACATACCATAGATGCACTTAGATTCTCACTATTAGTCAATGGACACATATTAAAGATATACAAGTAGCCAACTCAGAAGGATGTGTTGTCAATCAGGATTGCACCCTAGCTAAGTTTGACTCAACTATCCTATTGAAACATGGAAACATTCTCAAGTTGTGGGTAACTTATAATGAGAACGAATCTCCAAAGAGGGTTGGTTCCCCTAGTAGATCACCTAAACTAAAGACTTCTCCGAGAAAAGGGATAGAAGGATAAACTGAAATGAAAATCCTAACATCTAATGGGTGATGCACCAGAACTTTAAAATGACTTAGAAACTCAACTCACAATTAGCTCTCAAAGCATTAACTTTCACAACCTCACATGAAACATACAACACAAAAGTGATTTACATGAAGGTTTGAAAATCAAACACAACATACAACCTATATTATGTGAAATTTTTGCACACAAATTTACAATAATGAGACATAACAAAGGATTCAATTCTTGGGATCATAATGAAACATCAAATCACTACTAAAAAATGAGACAAAAATTTTGAGATAGGAATGCTCTGTTGCTTTTATTGATTTGAAAGGAGTATAAGAACATCAAAATTTGAGTACAAATCTAGGCTTACAAATCTCTCAGCAAGTAGTCAAGAGAGAAAGAATCCAATCTAAACTCAACTCTAATGAGAAAAAACTAAGTTTTTCTCCAATATATTCCTCCAAAGTGTCCCCAAGAGTGAGAAGGAAAAATATAAATTAACCGCTCTCCAGAATAGAAACTTCAATGCCATTTTCGAGCAAAGATAAAAATCCTCCAAAATAGGGCCCAAACTACCTCAGAACTGAATGATAAATATGGAAACTTTCTATCCCAAGAGGGTTGACCCAGAAAAGACTCTAAAATCTCCCAAAACTGGCTGAAATCAGGAATAGAAGGCCTAGTTCACTCAATTTTTTCTATTTTGCACAAAAAGACTCAAACTGAAAAAAGAAAGATTCCCCTTGACACTTGCTCTATTTTACTGCATTTTAAATGAAAATAACTAAACAATTTATAGAAACATTGTTTTAGTAATTCCTTACAATGTTTTCAATTTTGATTTCTTTGCAAAAAAGGAGGTCGGCTTAGGCCTTGATTTGACTTTTTTGCAAAAAATAAAGTACCCACTCTAAGTCATTAGCATTTGATCAAATTTGCAAAGTGGAAAATATCCAAGGCATAGTGCACTTGATTTATCAAAAATCAGAAAACAAACCCAATGGTACATGGTCATATGATTTTCTTCAAAAAGTCCTAAAAAGACCCTAAGGTTTTCAAGTCTTAGACATATAAAAGATGTGTAAGTCAAAAATACCACTAAGGTATTAGTGAAGGCATAAAAACGTAAATCAATGTGAAAAAAAACAAGGTCGAATTAGGGAAAAATGGGAAACCCTAACACAAAACCATTTGAGCCCTAACTTTTCTCTCACCATTTTGCACTTTGATTTTCTGGAAAAACTCTCCTCTACACATCACCACCATTAGGGTTTGATCTTCAATCTCGAACCCTCCATTCTTCTATTGTTTCTAAGAGTTTCCTCAAAGCATCTTTGTCCATTTCTTGTGGAGGCGAGCTAGGTAAGGTTTTAACATAGAAATTGCAATGATTTTATCATTTTTTGAAGGCATTTTAAAGGCTTCTACCCACAGCCACCATTGGATTTCTGATGTATTTCTTCTTGGTTCATTTTGTCAACCCTTCCCTTTTCTTTGAGGTCACCATTGGAAAGCTTATGAAGCTTACTACCATGGGTATTTGAATGTATTCTCTCTTTGAGAAATCGATAGAAAGCTTGGGGTAAGTCCTCCATTAATCAAACCTTGCATTGCTTCTTTATTTTCTGTAAAATATGCTCAATTTGAGCTCACTGATTGCAAAAACAATGAATGTAATTGTTTTTCCCCATGCATTATGTGTGTGAAGACTTCAAAAAATTCATTATTTGTGAAGAACAAAGAACTAATCTTTGTATCTTAAGTTTGTTATTTCCTTTGTTTATGAGGCCCTTTCTGTATCTCTACTATGGTTGCGGCCTTTTGAACTTCTGGGTGCTCCTTATACTCGTACAGGTTCAAGGGTTTCTTCTTTTTCTGTATTTCTGGCTCCTCCTATATTTCATGGCTAAACTATTATGGTCATGGCTTCAAAAACCCAAGCTATTCTTACTTTGCAAAACTTTGTGGGTACCTTAAACATTTCTATATGAAAAGACTTGGGCCTTTTGCTTCAAATGTAAACATTTCCTTTGGGTTTTGATAATATTTGAAGGGTTCTCTTCATTTGCAGGCTACGGCCTTGAACCTTCTTTTTGTATTTATTTTTGCAGCATGATTTCAACATACTTTGTTTCTGTAGAAACCCTCACATTGAACATAGTCTATTGGGTTTGCATTTTGGAGCATATCTTGGGTATCTTTCTACTTGCATTCTTTCTTCAAAACCCTTCATGGCTACCACTATATTTTGTACCTCCATTCTATGAAGAAGCAAATGAAGGTTCTTTTCTTTCCTTTCATGAATGTTTTTTTCAAAAATGAAATATGTCAAGGCACTGAAACAGTGACCTGAATATGATGCCTTTATCTTACTTTAATGGTGATGTTCTCCTATTTGCAAAAGTCATCATATCCTTCAAGTTTTGCATACACACCTCTATGATAGTCCTCTTACATTGTGCAGATTGTTGATGATAAGTCTTTTATCTTTTTTGTTATGACTTCATCAGTTATACCTTCTTTTTTTTTGCTCATTTCCTTCATTTGATACTCCTTAATGAGCACCATCACTGAGCATTTTTCACCATGTACTTTTCCTTTATGCTTCTTATGATGTTTCAATGGTTGTCCCATCATGGACACTGTATTCCTCTGTAGTAAATGCTTGATGACTATATTTTTCAATTAATTCCATTACTCTCATTGTCATTTAATGTATAGTTGTACCACCAATGTATGCATTTCAAATAACACAACCAACAACAAACCTTGAATTATGGCAGCAATAAATGATTAGTGTAGGGCACCTAAACTCTCATGTTTAAAGGTGGTCAAGTGTTGAGTTTTGTTTTTTTTTGTCATTTCATGGTAATAAGGTCTATTTAGACCATGTTTAATGTCTTTTTCATGTTTTTGAGTCATTTTGTAAAAGGTTGTGCAAAGTTGTCATTTTTGTTAAAAGTTGTAAAAAGTTGCTAAGCAACTTTACTTTTTTGCTAAGAAAGGGGAAGTTGAATGGTTGCATCTTCAAAATTCAGTTGTATTCAGTTGTGTGGAGTTGTAAAAGGCTTAAAAAAATCACTTGTTAACGTTGGGACAAGTTGTTGATGATGTAATTTTGAAATTTGAATAATAAGACTACACTTTTTCTATGTTTTGAAGGAAAATTTTGCTGCTACAATGTTTGGTACAGCCTGGTACGGATAGGGGTTGATCTTTTGTGCATTGAAATTGATGAATTGTTTAGTTAGCTTCATTTTAGTTTTTTTCTCATAATATTTCATCAAGATTTGATGATTTTATAGTAGATTTTCTAAAACTGGTTCAGAAAACCTAGGTTTTGGGGTTTTGAAGGAAGAATAATGGAAATCTCACCATTCCAGCGATGAAAATATTTGAGAATTGGTGGAATGTGGTTAGATAGAATGTATTTTGAGTTCATTGTGTTTTTGGGAGCAGAGGAGGAGGATTTGAGCCAATAGGTTGATGCCCTAGGTTGGAAACTCAGGTTTTTGGGCAAATAAGTTGTATAGACCTAGGGTTTTGAAGAAAGACAATCAGGAAGTTGATTTAAATGGTTGAGAATGTTGAGGTAGATTATATTTGACATATTTTAGGTGTTGGATTGAATTTTAGAACCCTGGAGTGGAAAAACATTGTTGAGACCTAGTTGATTAAGCCTAATTAGGCCTTTATGCAAGCGTAGCAGCAGAGTTTTGAGGGCTATGTTACAAAATAGTCATAGTTAAATTTTGGATATGTTCTGAAACTCCAAAAAGTGTATCCTGAATGGTGATTGGTTTTTGGGTTTGAGGTGCCTAGTTTGCAAATTATGACATAAAATAGGTGTTTGTTGTGCTACAAGGAATAATGTTAACTTGTGAAGAAAAATAATTTGTTTGATGTTTAAATATTTTTGACAAAAGGTTGTTTGAGTGAATTTTGGTTTTTATACCCTATTGTACATCAAATTGAGTATCAGACATAGTTATGATGATCTAAAGAAGGAAAAAGGTTAAAGGTGGAAGAAGGAACAAAATGCACCTCAAAGGAAAACATTACTAGAGAGTGGAATGGAGCTAAAAGGAAAAAGCATACAAGAGACAGAGTTGAAGGGAGGAGCTTGCTCTAGAAACAGTCCCAGAGAAGAGAGGTATGATCATGGGTGATGAGAATGACTTCGAAGAAGAAGAGGAAGAGGAGAATGAAGAAGAAGAGGAAGAGGAATTAAGATAAACCCAAGGTGAAGATTGATGTACCTAAGTATGGAGGTAATTTGAATGATGAAGAAATTTTGGATTGGATTGCAACACTTGACAATTACTTTGAGTGTGAGGATGTACCTGAGGAGAAAAAGGTAAAGATTACAAAAACAAAATTGAAGGGTCATGCTTTATTATGGTGGGATTATGAGCAAACTGAAAGAAGGAAGAAAGGTAAGTCAAAGATTGTTTCTTTGGACAGAATGGTGGCTAAAATTAAGGGTAAGTTCTTACCATCTGATTATGCTATTCAACTATATAAGAAACTTCAAGTTCTGAAACAAAAAGAAATGGATGTCAAAGCCTATACTGAAGAGTTTTATAAGTTGAGTATAAGGGCAGGTCACATGGAGGATGAAGTGAAGAATATTTCTAGATATCTGAGTGGATTAAGATTCAACATTCAAGATGAGTTAACTTTGGAAAATCCAAGAATGGTTGAGGAGTGCTATCAAATGGCAATAAGGGCTGAAGAAAACATAAAAAGAAGGCAAGAAAAACAAACTAGGGGCAAAGGAAACACTTCTAGAGGAAGAGGTTCATTTTCTACTCCAAGGTAGTCCTATGAAAGTCAAGAAGACATGAGCAAAGCACAAAAACAATTTTTTGATGCAAGGGGTGGATTTAGAGGAGGTAGATTAGACTTTAGAGGCAGATTTGGAGGTCAAGGAAGAGGCTCACAAGGATTCACACAAAGGTGCTATCAATGCAAAAAAATTGGACATCAAGCATGGTAGTGCAATGAAGGTCAAGCCTCTAGTTCACATGGAGGTGAAAGAAGAGATCAATTGGTGCAAGAAGGGGATACTAAGAGTGTAAATTCTCCTTCACAACATGTTGCTTTTGAAGTTGGAGAATCACTAATGGTAAGGAGGACACTCATCAAAGCATCAATGGGAAAGGATCCATCACAAAGAAGGAAACTCTTCAAAACAACTTTCAAGTGCATGGGTAAGGTATGTAAGGTTGTAATTGATTCAGGAAGCACAGATAACATGGTTTCTAATGAGATAGTTGAGAAACTTAGATTTCCTAGAATTCCACATGATACTCCTTATAAAATTTCTTGGTTGAATGAGGGTCAGTATGTTTTGGTAAATGAGCAAGCTTGGGTGGAGTTCAATATAGGAGGGTACAAAGATAATATCCTATGTTATTCATGCCATTTGCTACTAGGGAGGCCTTGGCAATTTGATAGGCATGCTATGTATGATGGTAGAAGAAATACATATGAGATAGAAAAAAATGGAATCTCCTTTACTTTGACACCATTGATAGAAGATGATAAAGGAAAAACTAAGGTAGCCAATGTGATGATGGTCGGTAGAAAAGAGTTCATAAAGTTGGATGAACAAGAGAAGATGAACCTTGGAGCCAATTCAAAACTTGGCAGTAGTATGACAACAGACATGAAGAGTGATCAGATTTTGGAGGGAAATGATATTGAGTTGGTGTCAAAATCCATTTTTTTGAAGGTCAAAGATGAATTGATTCTTGGGCTTCAAGATTGGCTTAAGGGGTATGTTGACATGATGATGTAAGGAGTGTTTTCTTCATTTCTTTAAGGAGGGGATAGTGATCATTCAGTTTTTGTCAAAGCAGAGGTTAATGAACCTGAGAGAGCAGCAGTCATAGGGGTGGAGCATTAAATGGAAGAGTTTAAAAATAGAGGTGAAGAGCTCAAAGCTAAACTACAAGGGAAAAAGGGAAAGAACAAGCATGTACCAAAGGTGAAGATCAAGAAAGCCCATTCCAAGGAAAGAGGAGATATGGTTGTAGATAGGGATGCAGATTTAACATCAGTCTCAAATGTGGAAGGAGTCCAAGATCATTTTTCAAGTAGGCCTATATAGTTGGAGCATTTTATAGGTACCAAGGAGCTCAAAAAGGAAAGGATAAGTTCCTATTTCAAGTACTTAGTCCATTGGAAGGGTGTACCACATGGATACAACACTTGGAGGTCAAAGGATGCAATGGACAAGCATGGATTTACTATTGTTGCACAGTCCTCAAGGGAACTTGAGTTCCTTTTGCCTAGGGAGTATGGTGCAGGGCACTTGAGCTCTCATGTTTAAAGGTGGTCAAGTGTTTAGTTTTTTTTGTTTTGTGTCATTTTTCGGTAATAATTTCTATTTAGACCATGTTTAATTTCTTTGTCATATTTTTGAGTCATTTTGTAAAAGGTTGTGCAAAGTTGTCATTTTTGTTAAAAGTTATAAAAAGTTGCTAAGCAACTTTGCTTTTTTGGTGAGAAAAGGGAAGTTGAACGATTGAATCTTCAAGAGTCAGTTGTATTCAGTTGTGTGGGGTTGGAAAAGGCTTAAAAAAATCACTTATGAATGTTGGGACAGGTTGTTGATGATGTAATTTTGAAATTTGAATAATAAGACTCCAATTTTTCTGTGTTTTGAAGGAAAATTTGCTGCTACAACATTTGGTACAGCCTGGTATGGCTAGGGGGTGATCTTTTATGAATTGAGATTGATGAATTGTTTATTTAGCTTCATTTTGGTTTTTGTCTCATAAGATTTCATCAAGATTTGGGGATTTTATAGTAGATTTTCTAAAACTGGTTCAGAAAACCTAGGTTTTGGGGTTTTGAGGGAAGAATAATGGAAATCTCACCATTCCACCAATGAAAATCTTTGAGAATTGGTGGAATGGGGTTAGAAAGGATGTATTTTTATTTCATGTTGTTTCTAGGATCAGGGGAGGAGGATTTGAGCTAATAGGTTGATGCCCTAGGCAGGAAACTCAGGTTTTTGGGAAGATAAGTTGCATAGACTTAGGGTTTTGAAGAAAGATAATCAAGAAGTTGATTTAAATGGTTGTGCATGTTGAGGCAGATTATATTTGACATGTTTGAGGTGTTGGATTGAATTTTAGAACTCTAGAGTGGAAAAACCATGTTGAGACGTAGTTGATTAAGCCTAATTAGGCCTTTATACAAGCGTAGCAGCAGATTTTTGAGGGTTATGTTACAAAACAGTCATAGTTAAATTTTGGCTATGTTTTGAAACTCCAAAAAGGGTACCCTGAATGGTGATTGGTTTTTGGGTTTGAGGCCTAGTTTGCAAATTATGACAGAAAAGAGGTGTTTGTTGTGCTGCAAGGAATAATGGTAACTTGTGAAGAAAAATCATTTGTTTGATGTTTAAAGAGTTTGACAAAAGGTTGTTTGAGTGAGTTTTGGTTTTTATACTCTACTCTACATCAAAGATATAAAACATGATGGCAATCACCATTCAATGAAACCAAACAAGGATAGCATAAACTACTTGTATGTAAACAACAAATCTTTTAATAAAGAAAGTGCACTACTATTCTACTCTATAGATCAGTTTGGTATCTTAAATGAGCTAATTGCTCATTTGTGACTCTCATTTTAAAGTGAAAGGGAAGTCACATTGCTCCTTTTTACTTTACTGTCATGAATGAGCAATGAATTTGTTATTCTTGCAGTCACTTTGTGAAATACTCCTTCAGTTGAAAATGCTTTTATTTGAGCATTCTAAATGTGTTTTCTTATCTCATTCCCCTCTTGAGACTTAGGGGTGGCATGTTGAGCTCAACCCTTGTGGGAGTCCATTTTTGCACCACATGCTATGATGTCAAAAGAAATGAATTTAGCAACAATATTTCACCTCTACCTGCACAATGAAATAACATGTTAGATAAAAAATAATGAAGTTTAACGCTCTTGGGATGTTTGATTTCCAGGCTCTCTTGCATACAACTGATACTTGCTCAACTGACTTAAAGCATCATAGGCATATGCTATATTTCTGTTGATAGGGCATATAATGAGATTCATATCTGGAGCTCTAACCAACTCTTTTATCATAATGTAGGTTCATTTGAATGTCAGGAGCAAGGAGGAGTGAAAGACAATGAAGACCCTCCCAAGATTCTGCTAGGCAATGATGGATATGTTTTTCTTTATGTGCTATTTTCTTTTCTTTCATCTTCAGATGCTAAGTGTATCTCTATGTTGCTTTAGTTCAGCTACTCCCATGACTTGTGTGGTACATTGGATCATTCTTTTCTTTTTAATGTATAGAACATCAACACATTGCAATCTTGTGTATATTTCTTATTACAAAATGAATGAAACATTACAAAATAAATGAAAGCAATATCTTGCAATTAATGAAGTCTCCTTTATGATGCAAAGCATTGAATAACAAAACTGAATTCTATATTTTAGCATCCTTCTTTATAATGGTTAAGCTTTTAGTAGAAATATTTGAATACCTTTCACCTCCAGATGTAATAGATTGTTTCCACTCTACCAAATTGAGTTGTAGGTGAAAATTTGGTAACATTTTTGGTGATTTCTAGTGAATTCTTGTATGCTAAGCATATAAACCAGTTGCCTTAACCATCCTTTGGGCATGGATTCAAATCTTCCCCCTCTCAAAACTCAAAAAATTATGTAACTCAACTTCAAATACTCCAAATAGCAACAAAAACCAAACTAAAAGAAAACTAACCAGGCCCTAGTGGCCAACAAACATGTGCAACAACACTTAGGGAAAGAAAACAACTAAAATAAATGTGCCCTGAGCACTTATTAGTAGAAATTGCTAACCCTACCCTACACTAATTGAGGAAAAGACTACCTAAACAAAACCATTAACTGGTTCAAGAAAGTAGCTACCCCTTATTTGCAATCTTCAATGCTCCATAAGCTTGTGAGTCAACCAAAAGAGATGGGGAAAGATCAATATCCAACAAACTATTGCAATACCTTTACAAGGAGTAAAATGTAGTCACTTACCCACCTGTCTTGATTGAGGAAACAATGGTGATCAAGTGAACAAGTGGACTAGTTGTGCTCAAATTGATACCTTCTTTGATGCTCTAAATCAGTATTATCATGGGGTTTCTTTTTATTGTTGGTTTCCAACCAAGCTAGATGCCTAATAGGACATCCCCTTGAAATCTTGGGACTAGAGAGAACATAATTTGAGTGATCAGAAATAACAACATCACCTTCACCTTGAATGATAGCTTGCCATGTTGATTCCTCCTTCATGGTCAATGGACCATCCTCTTTTGTTAGAGTAGCTAATAACTCATCAAAGCTATCAACTCTTGGCAGGCTCTTAGGAACAGTTGGTCCAAGCTCAAAATCCACATTATTACCCACAAAGGATCTTTCTAAATCAGTATTTTCTCATTCAATAAAGGAAGGAAAATGCTCAGACAATGAGATAGCCTCTCTTGACAAACTTTCAAACAACACATCAACCTTGAGCTCCTTTGTATAATAGAAAGGAAGCTCCTCCAAAACTAGTGACTCATTTGGGAATATAGCCACTTCCACCTCTTGTTCTTGCTACTCAAGATAATCCTCCTCCAAAGATGTTGGCATAACATCTAAGCATGAGTAGAAAATCTCAATCTCAGCTTGAAACAAATCCTCATCGAGCTCTTGATTATTTAACTCAAGGCTGCTCTCATGGTAGCACTCATCAATCTTTTTAGACTCCACAAAAGGCTCACACTTGCACTCCTGTTGTTGATCTAATGCTCCATTATCAAATGGATTGATTTCAACAAGAAAATTCTCATATTGTTGGGAATCGTCTTGTTATTCTACAACCAATGTTGATGAGATCAGAATAACATCTTCTTCATGATTTTCAAAGAAGGGAGGTAGCTCATCAAACCAAAATGTGGAGTTATCCTCTTGATCAGCCTCCTTAACCTCTTCATCTTTTTTTCCTAATTGATCTTCTTAGGTAAACTCTGAAACATTTTCATCCTCTTCAACAAAACAAGGACGCTCATTAGTGAAAACATTGAAAGGCTCATCTAGAGAAAACTTTTGTTGTTCAATATTTTGTTGTTGCAATTGGGAACTCTCCATAGTTAAAAGTGATAGATCTACATTTCTAATCTTCTCCCATAGGAGCAAGATATCTTTATCAATGGGTTGATCCTTGGATTCATCAGGTGGGGAAACTTGGAGAGTTTCTTGGGTTTCTTGCAAGGAAAAATTTTGCTCAAGGGACTGTTTTGTAACTATACTAGATTGAACCTGACTATTTTCCTCAACTTGCAAAGGATGGAGGCTTTTGAAACTTGGAATTTCAAGCTTAAGGGGTTGGCTTGAGGAATTTAGGACTTTATCCTACCTAAAACTTGGAATCTCAACTTTAGGAATACTAAGAAGCTCATTTTGTCTAAAACTTGGAAATTTATACTTACGAACCTCCTCTTGAGTAGGTTGATTAGGAACTATAGGAGTTGCTTGGACTTCATTCCTTTGTGTTTGAGAAAACACGAGCTTCATCTGCTCCTCTTTTTCAGCTATCTCTCTTTCAAGGTTCTCCTCAAATTGTGTCCTTTGTGTCTTCAACTCTTGCTCATGGAGATAGGCTTGATAAGCCATCTCCTCCTGTTGTTGATTATACTCATGTTGCCTCTTGGTCTCCTCTACCTGCTTTGTGAAGTCAAGCAACATACCCTTTGTTCTTGCAATCTCCTCCTTTTCATGCTCTTGGAGCTAGTTTTGAGCATTTGAAGGTTGATATGGATGTTGAGCAGGGGTGGGTGGGTGGTAATTGTATTGAGCATGTTGGTTTTCTTAAAAAGCCATGGCATTAAAACCAGCAACATGATTGGTTTGATATGAATGATAATGAGGTGGATAAGTAGGAATTTCGTGATATGATGGATGGTAAGACATATCTCCATGAAACATTGACATTCATTTATTTGAAAGCTGGAAACAAGAAAAAATCAGACTTTTAAAAAATAAACCAACACTTAATCATACTGAAACTAGAAAATCTAAGCTTGGAGTCACCAGATGTGTGTAGATTTTTTGCCTCCAAAGGAAAATCTTACTAATATTCACACCAATGTCAGCAATAAATGAACAAATATTGGACTGAAAGAGTCCAATTTGTCCCACTAGGTGTGCCAAAAACTGTTGTCAATCAGGATTGCACACTAGCTAAGTTTGACTAGACTATCTTGTTGAAACATGCAAATGTTCTCAAGCTATGGGTATCTTATAATGAGAATGAATCTCCAAAGAGGGTTGGTTCCCCTGGAAGATCACCTAAACTAAAGACTTCTTTGAGAAAAGGGATAGAAGGATAAACTAAAATGAAAATCCTGACATCTAATGGGTGATGCACCAGAACTTTAAACTGACTTACTAGCTCAACTCACAATCAACTCTCAAAGCATTAACTTTCACAACCTCACATGAAACATTAAAAAGAATTTGATTTGCATGAAGGTTTGAAAATGAAACACAACATACAACCTGTATTACCTGAAATTTCAGCACATAGCTTTACAATAATGAGACATAACAAAGGATTCAATTCTTGGGGTCACAATGAAACATCAAATCACTACTCCAAAATGAGACAAAAATTCTGAGATAGGAATGCTCTGCTGCTTTTATTGATCTGAAAGGAGTATAAGAACATCAAAATATGAGTACAAATCTAGGCTTACAAAGCTCTTTTCAAGTAGTCAAGAGAGAAAGAAGCCAATCTGAACTCAACTCTAATGAGAAAAAACTAAGTTTTTCTCCAATAAATGCCTCCAAAGTGTCCCCAAGAGTGAGAAGGAAAAATATGAATTAACTACTCTCTGGAATAGAAACTTCAATGTCATTTTTGAGAAAAGATAAAAATCTTCCAAAATAGGGCCCAAACTACCTCAGAACTAAATGACAAATATGGAAACTTTCTATCCCAAGAGGGTTGACCCAGAAAAGAATATAAAATCACCAAGAACTAGCTGAAATTAGGAATAGAAGGCCTAGTTCACTCAGTTTTTTCTATTTTGCACAAAAAGACTAAAACTAAAAAAAGAAAGATTGCCCTTAATACTTGTTCTATTCTACTGCATTTTAAATGAAAATCACTAAATAATTTATAGAAACATTATTTTAGTAAGCCTTACAATGTTTGTAATTTTGATTTCATTGCAAAAAAGGAGGTCGACTTAGGGCTTGATTTGGCTTTTTTGCAAAAATAAAGTACCCACTCTAATACATTAGCATCTGATCAAATTTGCAAAGTGGAAAATATCCAAGGCATAGTGCACTTGATATATCAAAAATCAGAAAACAAACCCAATGGCACATGGTCATATGATTTTCTTCAAAAAGTCCTAAAAAGACCCTAAGGTTTTCAAGGCTTAGGCATATAAAAGATGTGTAAGTCAAAAATACCACTAAGGTATTAGTGAAGGCATAAAAACATAAATCAATGTGAAAAAACACAAGGTCAGATTAGGGAAAAATGGGAAACCCTAACACAAAACCATTCAATCCCTAACTTTTCTCTCATCATTTTGCACTTTGATTTTCTGGAAAAACTCTCCTCTACACACCGCCGCCATTGGGGTTTGATCTTCAAGCTCAAACTCTCCATTCTTTTGTTGTTTCTAAGATTTTCCTCAAGGAATCTATGTCAATTCCTTGTGGAGGCGAGCTAGGTAACACATAAATTGCAATGATTTTATCATTTTTTGAAGGAATTTTAAAGGCTTCTACCCGTGACCACCATTGGATTTCTGATGTATTTCTTCTTGTTTCATTTTGTCAACCCTTCCCTTTTATTTGAGGCCACCATTGGATATCTTATGAATCTTACTACGGCGGGTATTTGAATGCATTCTCTCTTTGAGAAATCAGCAAAAAGCTTGTGGTAAGTCCTCCATTAATCGAAACTTGCATTGCTTCCTTATTTTCTATAAAAATATGCTCGATTCGAGCTCATTGAGTGCAAAACAATCAATGTAATTATTTTTCCCCATGCATTATGTGTGTAAAGACTTCAAAATATCCATTATTTCTAAAGAACAAAGAACTCTTTGCATCTTAATTTTTTTATTTCCTTTGTTTATGAGGCCCTTCATGTATCTCTATGGTTGTGGCCTTTTGATCTTCTAGGTGCTCCTTATACTCGTACAAGTTTGAGGATTTCTTCTTTTTCTATATTTGTGGCTCCTCATGTATTTCATCACTAAACCATTATGGTTGTGGCTTCAAAACCCCAAGCTATTCTTACTTTGCAAAACTTTGTGGGTACCTTAAACATATCTATATGCAAAGACTTGAGCCTTTTGCTTCATATGTAAACATTTCCTCTAGGTTTTGATAATATTTGAAGGGTTCTCTTCATTTGCAGGTCATGGCCTTGAACCTCCTGTGTTTTTATTTCTGCAGCATGATTTCAACATACTTTGTTTCTGTAGAAACCCTCACATTGAACATAGTCTACTAGGTTTGCATTTTGGAGCATATTCTAGGTATTTTTCTACTTGCATTCTTTCTTCAAAACCCTTTGTGGTTGCCACTGTATTTTGTACCTCCATTCTATGAAGAAGCAAATGAAGGTTCTTTTCTTTCCTTTCATGAATGTTTTTTCCAAAAATGAAACATGTCAAGGCACTGAAATAGTGATCTGAATATGATGCCTTTATCTTACTTTAATGGTGATGTTGTCCTATTTGTGAAAGTCATCATCTCCTTCAAGTTTTGCATACACAGCTCTATGATAGTCCTCTTACATTGTTCATATTGTTGATGATAATTCTTTTATCTTTTGTGTTATGACTTCATCAGTTATACCTTATTGTTGTTTTCTCATTTCCTTCATTTGATACTCCTTAATGAGCACCATCACTGAGCATTTTTCACCATGTACTTTTATTTTATGCTTCTTATGATGTTTCAATGGTTGTCCCATCATGGATGTTGTATTCCTCTGTATTAAATGCTTGATGACTGTATTTTTCAATTAAGTCCATTGCTCCCATTGTCATTTAATGTATAGTTGTACCACCAATGTATGCATTTCAAATAACACAACCAAAAAAAAACCTTGAAGTATGGCAGCAATAAAAGATAAAACATGATGACAATCACCATTCAATGAAACCAAACAAGGACAACATCAACTATTTGTATGCAAACAACAAATCTTTTTAATGAAGGAAGTGCACTTCTATTCTACTCTGTAGATCAGTTTGGTATCTTAAATGAGCTCATTGCTCATTTATGACTCTTATTTCAAAGTGAAAGGGTAGTCACATTGCTCCTTTGGACTTGACAGTCATGAATGAGCAATGAATTTGTTATTCTTGCAGTCACTTTGTGAAATACTCCTTCAGCTAAAAATGCTTTTATTTGAGCATTATGAATGTGTTTTCCTATCTCATCCCCCTCTTGATACTTAGGGGAGGCATGCTGGGCTCAACCCTTGTGGGAGCCCATATTTTCACCACATGCTATGATTCCAAAAGAAATGAATTCAGCAACAAGATTTCACCTATACCGGCACAGTGAACAAACATGTTAGATAAAAAACAATGAAGCTTAACGCTCTTGGGATGTTTTATTTCCAGGCTCTCTTGCATATATCTGATACTTGATCAACTGACTTAAAGCATCATAGGCATATGCTATGTTTCTATTGATAGGGCATATAATGAGATTCATATCTGAAGCTCTAACCAACTCTTTTATCATAATGCAGGTGTTACCTAATTTTTTAGCTTTCAGCTGAAATCAGGTTTAAGTGTTTATTCTTTTGTGTTGTTCGTTTAAACATTTAAAAGATAAACCATGAGTCTGCTAGGTTTAATATGCATGGAAAAAGATTGTCAAATGAAACATATTACATTTTTTCATTCCAATGTTGCAATTACAATAAATGAGAAAAGAGAATCATATATATACAAATGTAATCTCTTATTGATAATCCTTAAGTGTACATGTCCCTCACAAGCCAAGGGACTAACTTTACTTATTCAATGGAAATATGAAACATTTTATACATGAATAAGTAAAAAAAAAAACAATGTGCATATAAGAATGGAGACCAGTCATTGCCTGAGAATGACTGGTTGCAAAGTTGCCCACTTTCCCTACTACTACTGCCCCAGGCTGCTTGTGTCCTTCCCAACTCCGTAGTGCTCCTAGCTCCTGCATCTGAAAAAATAATGATATTAGAGCGAGGCTCTAAGCAATGTAAGATCCCAATCCTTACATACACACCTACCTATGCATGTATAAACTGATCCATAAGTGCATTAAATGAGCATGCAAACCTTGGATGTCCTGGAAAACAGTGAAGTCATCAAACACATCCAAAATATGCATTTATTTCCTAACTATTTGCTTCATGTGCAGATTTAGGACAAGTTTGGTTACTATTCTGATTTAGTTATACAACATGTGGGGTAAATGTGGCTCCCATGAGGGTAGAGCTCAACATGCTTTGAAATAAAAAGTAAATTAAGCAACTTGATCAAAGAATTATCTATTATCAATGCATTAAATCAATATGGAATCACACTAGTTGATCAACTTTCATTATCAGATTCAAAATATGCATCAAGTTCAATTATGCATCTATTAAATAATGAGAGGGAAATTCAAATTATTGTCAGGTCCCTCCCACCTTGACCCTATTGGATAACCACACATCACATAGGATAGTGATATTTTAGGTCACCGACATAGGGGACATGTGTCTGCCCACTAGGATCAAAGTGGGGAGACAGTTATGTATCAAACATGAGTGAAAAGGAAACAAATGTGGTGGAATCAGATAGCAGATTCAGGTGGGACAACAACATGTATTCTCATGTCATGCAGGACAGCAACAATGTCTTTTGACTTTACTGAAGGCAAAAAGGAATGGTTACAAGAGATTACATTACAGATGAAAAGAAAGGAAGGGTAGTAAAACTTTTCAACTGCCCTGTTCGGTGTCACATAATGATCAATTTTCATCTACATTTCTTGAAGTTGCTAAGACCCAACGATTACCTCCACAAGTGATATGCAGTTGACAATAACTTTATTGATGACAATGGAGAAAGAAATGGTTGAGTCAATCATGAAATAGTACAAAGTGACCCCTTTGAAGACAACGTCATGATACAAGTGAATGGAACAACACCTTTGCAAAAGCTACAGGAAACAAAAAGAATAAACCAAAGAATGCTTATCATTGGAGGCAAATGGAATTGTTAGTGTTTATTCATAAGTGCACTTATGGAAGTAAATGCAATGAGTGAAGTTCATTATCATTGAAAGGGACAGTAAACAATGCATACTACAAAGGAGACAGAGCTATCTATTGTTCACATTGAACAATGAATATCATTCACTCAACAAAGCATAGGTATGGTCATTTTTGCTACAAGATAGCAACAACAAATGAACAATGACAATTTTGTGTGGCATGAACAAATGCATTTTGAAATAAGCAAAAGGAATGGCACAATAATAGTGATATGGCATCAATGTCAAAGATTGAGAATGCAGTCCAAGCTTAAGGACAAGGTTGCATTTCAGTCCATTAGGCCCAATATACTCTTCATGTCATAAATTGGAGTAGAAAATCATGATAATAGAAAAGGGATAGTCATATTTTATGAACATGCCATTACAAGAAGTCAATGACAACACTAGAACCCTCATATGATGTGATCAAGATACAATTGTTATGCCCTAACACAAAGAACATGGATCTTCTACTCTCTATACTAGGCCATTAACTTATTTCAATGATTGAGTAGGTTTCCAAAGGGTTTCCTCTGGAAATGGTTCCTCTAAGCATAGACAAAAAGACTCAAAGAAGAACAATGATATTAAAGATGGCAATAATCTTATTGATTGAAATAGAGGATCCAATAAAATTCACATATTGAAACCATCATAAAGCATGGTGCTTCAAGGGAACAAAGCATAGTCATGAATAAGAGCAGTATTATTAAAGGCTACAAATTTATCTTCATCTTATTTATGCACTTGAAAGACAATCAAGCATAAATGACACATGAAGTAATAAAAGATAGTGTTATGCATAACAAGTAGCCACCAAGCTGATAAGAAAATTATCTTGTGAATTGAAAGCATCCACTTCATGAATGCCAAGAATATTGTTTCAAGGATAAAGATGAACACTACCCTCTTAGCAAACATTACAAGCCATGCTACGAAAGGAAAGCTGGTTGGGGAGTCCTCCTGGGCCGAATACGGGTTGATAGGGGAGTTTTCTATTTCTGGTGAGGCTCTCAGGGGGCTGGAGCGGGTGTTGGGGTGGTCGTCGGGGTTGGTACTGGTGTTGGCTTGGGGCGGTCTGGTGCTGGGTCGGGGCTGGATTTGGTAAGAGTATCAAGGGTGTTGGCTCATCTGTGCATGCACCTAGATCATATATGAATATTAAGCAGAGTTTTGATGGTTTCATCCCTGTGAAAAACTCCATCACAGTGAAGATTAAGGACGAGTTAGCAGAAGAAATAAGTGATAGTGTAGCAGAGCTTTCTGCTCAAGGGGTGATCTGTCGGTTTAGGGGCTTTTGGCCAAGCCTTCCTCAGCTGCACTCTTGGATCACCAATAAATGGGAGCCCCTCATCACTGGTAAAGTTCAAATCTTCCCTATGGCCAAAGGTTTTTTTGTTGCTAAGTTCGAAAATACTTTAGATAGAGACAAAATCTTGTATGAAAATTTCTTTTGCTGGGAGGACAAATACCATTTGATGGTTAAACCTTGGCACTCCAACTTTAACCCAGCTTCTGAAACCTTCAATAAATTCCCGATTTGGGTCTGGTTGCCTAATCTCCCTCTTCACCTTTGGAATGACTCTCTCCTGGAGGAGGTTGGGGAAGCCCTAGGTGATTTTTTAACTGTGGACAATGAATTTTATGATCTTTATCACTCTACCTTTGCCCGAATACTTGTTGAAATTGATGTCTCAAAAGGACTGCCTGCTGAGGTTCTCTTAAAATCTTCTAGGGGGTCTTGGATCCAATCGTTGGATTATGAGGGGGTCCCTTTCCGCTGTAGAAGATGCTTCAAAACAGGACATGCTGCTGCTCAATGTGGATTTGAGAAGAAGACTAAGACAACTACTTGGTGGAATGGCGCTTCTCTACAACATTACACGGTGGAGAAGAAATCTGATCTGCTTCGGAGCTTCTCTGAGGTGGTGGCTTCTGATTCACATGCTGTTGGGGCTTCTGACTCACATGCTGCTGGGGTTTCTGATTCACTTGCTGCTGGGGCTTCTGATTCACAGGTTGCTGGGGTTTCGACTGCTGGGGTTTCTCCTTCCTCCGCTGGGGAAGCTACCATGATAAATCATATTGAGCATACGACTAGACCGGTTTCTGTCTCTACTGATGGTGCTTTGTTTCCCACCTCTGATTGCTCTCCGGTTATTTCCACACCTATTCAGGCGAACTCTGATGTTACCTCCCGGGTTGCGGATTTTCATCCTCAGGAAATTGATGGGCTGGCTTGGCAGGCTAAGGCAGCACAAGTTGAAGAAGGCTGGACTACTGTTACTGGAAAAAAATCTAAACCCTCTGGGCCTTCTTTCGATATGACTCTTCGCTCCAACAAACGAAACTCTAATTGTAAAACTTAATGGTGTTTGTTGTGGTTTTTTGTTGACTGCTTTTCTGTCTGGTTTTTTTGGCTTTTTAAGCTATTTGGCTTTTGGTTGTTATGGGTTCCGGATCCCATCAAAATCGGTTTCCCCAATTTCAAAACATTACAAGCCCTTCATCCTATATAGTGAATTTCAAGGCATTAAATGTTGTTTTTTGGAGGCAATCATGACAAAAGAGGACAGTCATTAAATATGGAAAGGAAAGCTTTGAAGTAAAGGGCACTATCAAAATTTTCCTTGTGATGACAACAATGATATTTAAAATGGCATGATAGTCATAGGAGGGCAGTGACAGTTGCCAATCACAAAGAAAGGATGATATTTCATGACAAGTCTGTGTTGAGCCTTGACAAGTATGGAAAAATTCCATTTTTTGAAAAACTTATGAGTAGATAAACTTCAAAAGGTAATCCATTATACTTATCATGGTTCCAAAGTCTCATATAGTGGTGTTTTGTCAAAGTGTTTGAGCCATCAAAAGGGGGTTACCATGAGTTTTTTGAACATGAAGAGGTATCATCAATAAAAGAGGAGTAAGGTACTCTTAAAAGAAATGTCAAATGCAAGAGGTTATTCACAATGACAAACCCACTTTGGGGTTTTTGTTTTCAAAGACATTCTACATAAAAGAAGTGCATTGCAAAACCAATTCAGATGCTCACTGAAAAAACACATTTTGCTACAAATTGGGGCTTTCATTATGCTCACATTGTGCAATGGCATTGAATCATTTTTTAACAAAATCTGAAGTTTGCTTTCAAACTGAAAAGACCCATCTGGGTTCATCATGAAAATCTAATATAGAGGAAACAAAAATGGAGAACATTCTACAGGAATGGCAAATGAAAACCGTTTTATGCATTATGACAGGTCATGGCCAAGTTTGACCTCTTTTCTGCAAAATATGGAGGACCCACCTGGGGTTTCAAAAGGTGAAACAACATTGCTACATTCTACAGAAAAATAAGTGTATTTACAAAACCCACTGGTTTTTCTACAGCAAAATTTGAGTTTCTTCAAGAAATCAAGAAACCCACTTGGGTTTTTTTTAAACATTTGCAGATTCAGAAAATATATGTGCTACAAAAAACCCACTTTGGGGTTTGCAATTAGATTGCAAAAGGAAAAGGAAATACATAAATACAAAGAAAACCCAGTTTTCAAAAATGGAGGCCGAGCTCACAACAAATCTTTCTTCTTCTACACATCAAAAACCCATCTGGGTTGTTAATATATTTGCAGATACAAAGGAGAATCGAAGAACATTATGGGATTTTTTTTAAAAGAAGCAAAGCTACATCAAAAATGCACCATTTTATGTCCATGGCTACGGCCAAGAAGTTTTTCTTCATGAAAGCAATAGGGAAAAAACACATGGAGTATCTTCATTAAAAAATGCAACAAGCATTTCATGCTTTATTCTCAAGATAGAAGTGAAAAATATAGCTTTCTTTTGCTCAAAATCAGAAAAGGAGTCGATTGAATGCTTACCTGGAGCTTTTTCTCAACTTTTGCAATATTCAAAGCTTTGCCTCTCCACAAAAAGCTTCATTTAAAGCTTTTCATGGCAGTTGAATGGTAAAACAACAACAAAGAGAGAAAAGTGAAACAATATGGGTCAAAAATGTGTCCATGCACCGTGGCCTGTAAGTTCAAAAATGGCCTCCAAATGGTGAAAAATGCAGATTTTGAGCTACAGAAAAGCATTTTTACCTCTTTTTTTGTGTTTCTCATCAGTGAAATCTCAAAAAAACTATGGTGAATCTCCATTTTTTTCCTATGTTTTCTCAAACCCCACGGCGGCAGAGTCATGTTCCAAATTCTTCAACAACAAAATGATGGGCTTGCCTCATTGTTTGGTTGTTTTGATGATTAGGGTTTGACCCTACTTGAGTTTGATGGGATTTTCTTCCCATTTTTTAAAAAGGATTGAAGCATGTGTTAAATGCAATGGGAGCCGAAATCATATGTTATTCCCTTAGGCATTCTATGCCTTAAGTTCTTTTTCCCCATTGTCAAACTTTGCTAAGTTCAAAACAAAACATGTGGAGTATGCCATGTAGCTTATGTGTAATGCCTTTGTTTCTTTTTCCCAATGATCATGTGACTTGGAATATGCTTTCCAAGAAATTTGGAGGTCGGCCATATTGGCCAAGTATTTTGGAGCTTTATGATGCCTTTGCAAACTAGTGAGTTTTGCCCATGTGTGGACTAAAATGCAGAATGAGGTAAGTTGAGATGGTCAAGTGCCTTGGAAGCTTTTGAAAGCTTTTAGCTATGACATTATATGTTGCATTTTATTCCAATGTTTAAAGATATCATGTAAGTGATTTGAAAAATCACTTTTATTATGTCTTTTAATGCAAATTTAATGTAATTCAAGGAGATGGTTGGGCCCCTTATTTTATGCTTTGAAATGTAAAATGGCTTGTTAAGTGATGTTTTTATGAATCACTTAATCAAGATCATTATCTTTAATGATTTTTGGAAGTCTTATGCTTCAAAACACACATATTTCATGAGGAGATTGTGGGTCAAGACTTGTGTGAAGACCAATTATGACTTGCAGACATGAGGGATGTGTGAGAGGCTGTTTTGACTGATTTTAGGGGAAAAGGGGTTGTTTGGAGGCATTTTTGTCACATTTTTAGTGTGTCTATTGACTTGGATTAACTTTTCTTCATGTGGAGGACAGTTTGGAGGGTTTCTAGAAGGTTCTTTTTGGCCTTTTTTGTTGTATCTGACCAAAATCTTCTGGAAGCACTTGTGTATGGGGTTTTGGTGGGTTTTTGCTTAAGTTTGTTCATTTTGAACACTTGGAGCTCAGTTCTTTCTTTCCATCAGTAGGATAGCTTTGTTTCGGATCTATTTTTCATGGAACAGTATTGTAACTCAGATGGGCCTATTATATAGTAAGCACTTTGAATTAATAAAGTAGAGCATTTGTACCTTCTCATTTCCTGTTTCTCATGTATGTTGTTAATGATTGATTAGTTTGTCTTGTGAAAATTTGTCTTTTCCTTGCAAGATTGTCTCATGTTTATGCATCTGTTTAGCAGAAGATGTATGTTTACAGGTTGTAAGTTGTTTTGTTTTAGTAGTGTTGTTAATTGTGAAACCCTGTTTTCCTTTTAAAAACACTGTTTACAGACCTTCTTATGAATTATTTACGTAAACTGCATTGGAAAGTGAGTTGTGTGAGTCATGCTTTGTGGTATTAATTTAAATGTGATAGGTTGTTAACAGGTCTAGGTTTTGTTGGTGCATCACCTTAGGTTTTTTTTAGCATTAGGTTTATTTTCATGCAAATTCTTACCCTTATCTCAGAGATTAATAGTTAGGTGACATCAAAAGGGGAAATCGGCCCATAATCTAGAGGTCTGATTTTGAATAGGACACCAACAACCTAAAAGCAGCCCCATGTTAGTCCAAATTTTCCAAGTTCATTCACATCTTGGCATTAAGGGTGCAGATTTGGAACCCTAACAGCAGGTTCATCTAAGGTCAGGAATGAGGAGGAGTGAAAGACAATGAAGATCCTCCCAAGATTCTACCTATCAATAATGGATATGTTTTTCTTTATGTGCTCTTTTCTTTACTTTCATCTTTAGATGCATATTGTATCTCTATGTTGCTTTAGTTCAGCTACTCGCATGGCTTGTGTGGTACATTTGATCATTCGTTTATTTTCAATGTATAAAATAGCAACACATTGCAATCTTGTGTATATTTCTTATTACAAAATAAATGAAAGCAATATCTTGCAATTTAATGAAGTCTCCTTTATGTTGCAAAGCACTGAATAAAAAAATTGAATTCTATCTTTTATCATCCTTCTTTATAATGGTTAAGCTTTTAGTAGAAATATTTGAATATCTTTCACCTCCAGGTGTAACAAACTATTTTAGCTCTACCAAATTGAGTTGTAGTTGAAAATTTGGTAACATGATGATTTTCTTCTTTCTCTAATGCATCAATATGGTCAAACCAATGGTTCTGATATAGACATACTACCACAAGATGACAACTCAGAAGTAGATACTACCAATTTTCACAATGACTCAGCAGATGAGCTACATAGCTCACCTCCTGAGAGCACTTAGGTATAATTTATTATCCTATTTCATGTGCTCGCACACCACAGGTGCCACAATCAACAATCATTATGAAGACCACTTCCTTATGTAGTAGGGACCTGTAGCATCATAAATAAAAGTTGTCATAGTTTAGTTCAGGACCTGTTGATGAAGGTACCCGCATCCACTGCCTATTAGAGAATTCAAAAATTTGGGCCAAATTAATTGCAATTCATCCACATTCATTCCAATTTTTCTACGCATGCAACCTTAATCTTGTCATATCAATACATGCAGCTTCAACACTCCATTCCACGTCGCATATTTTTAATTTCGTACATTTGAACTATCACTTCACATTCCATCAACTATACTTACCACGTCCTTTCTTCACTTATGCCAATATGTCATTCATTTCACCACACATTGCAATTAACCAACTTCAAATCAAATTCATGTTTCAAACACTCTTCTAACAGCTTCACACACATGGAGTTACATTCATCTCATCTGAAAGGTACACATACTAATCCTCCATAATTAACATGGATTCCCAATGCTTTCATTATGTACCAGCATTTAATTTAGCATGCTTTCTATTCATTAATCTTATTTCCATATTTATTAATCATACCCTTCACCTAGTCACATGAATTGAAGTGAGGTCACTTCAAGATTTTAAGTTGGGGGGGAGATAGTATATATTCCAAAATTTATTTTTTCCACCAAAAGAAAAACACAGAAAAACCATACAAACCATTTTTGCCTTTATACCTTTTTGCACCTGTAACCTTTTTATTGTCAATTCCATAGACTCTGGGCCAATTTGAATCCAAATCAAGTTGATTCAAGCTAGAACAAAGGAGGAAGAGACATAACAATTGAAGTTACAGTGAAAGAAGTGCATGCAAGTGTAGTAGATAGAGAGGGTTTGTGGAGGGTTGAAATTGAATTTTGAGCTGAATTTCTATAGTTTTGAGCAGATTCAAGATATTTCACCATGGGAGGTGATATTGTCAAAAGGGAACCATCAACACACAATAAAATATTGGAGAACAATTTAGTTCTTCCCATTTTCACAAGGGAAAGATGGTTAGACTACTTTTTGAAGTTGATAAAGTTTAATGAAGACATGACAACTAGGCAATTTGCAGTGAGATTACAAAATGATGAAGACATTATCAAGGGATTGAAAGTGGGTGCTTCAGAGGCTATAATTGTAAAAGTGTTTGGTCTACTGAGGAATGGAGCTGAATTCCCTATTATAGAAAATGCAATAGCTACTAGGGATGAGTTCAGGGAGGTAGGAGAAAACCTTGATTCATCATCACAAGGTACGAAGAGACTGCCACTTCCATGGGTATGGCCCTATTATGATTATTATATTATTAAGTATATCACTTCTGATGGTATACAATCCCTTCTATATACTATGCATTTTAAGATACTAAGTCATCTCCGTCACAATAGATTGGTCAATGTACCTAATTTCCTTTACAATTTACTAAAAAGAATGGGGCCTGAATACCAAAGGAAGATAAATGATTCAACTTTGTCACATTACTATTTGGTAACCCTATTAGTGAAAAGGATCCTTAGGGTTTAGTATCCATAAGTTTCGTGGGTGAGCTTTTTAATTTTTCAAGAGATTAACAATATTCTTGAGGAACCAGCAGCTCCAGAAAACCTAGTCACTTGTTACATCTCTAAAGGAAACTCCTCTCGTTTCACCTGTTGCTTCACCTACTCGTCGTATGGGTGAATCAGAGGAGAAAATTGTGCAAAGATCACCACACCCAACATTAGATCAACCTGTAGTAAAAGAGGTACACGAAACCCCAGCAGCTTCTAGAAAAACACATAAAACTAGAAGAAAGAGAGGTGGTTCTTCTTTTGCACCTTCAAAGGTGTAGAAAAAGAAACCCACTCAACCAAGGAATTCACACTGCCTGAGAAGGAAAGGTTCTATGAGGGGAAGTATTGAGAAACTAGAAGAAGAAAAAGATGTTGTGACAGTAGGTACTGACTCAAAGCTAAAAGATAATATGTCTGAATATGTGCATGTTCCTACAAAAAGGAAATGGTATATATCTACTACCTTTGACTTAGATTTAGAGGATATTTATGTTGCCAATAAAACCAGAAAGAGAACCCCAATTAGCCCTAATAGTGAGGGTTTTGAATACACAGGGTTTCGTAATTAGTAGTTTTTGAAAGATAAAGAACTATTTTTAGAAGGAATATGATGGAACCCTCAAAAAAAAATTGTTCCATCTTAAACCCTTATTACATTTGGATGTAGGGTTGCTATCTAATGGTTTAGGGTTTTATTCATTATAAATGATTACATAGTTCTATTTGGTCATTAACTCCTTATTACCCATTTCCAGTCATTTTAAAACATCTTATGTCATTCACTGTCATCTGGTAATTGGTCCCTCAAGACTAAGTCTATTGTTCTCATGTCATCCTAGGGGATCCCCCTCATTACAACAACTTAAGTGCACATGCTCAAATTTTCCACTTAAGTCTCGATGGCCATCATACTTTATCACTCATCATTGATTTCTTCATAGGTACATATTCCAAATTAGCGACGAGCGATGGAATTGTTTTTTCTTTGATATCGCTTATCGCTAATGGCTTTTGAGCCATCAAATTTGTAATAGTAATGAGCGATGCTTCGGATTTTTTTCTTCTCACTCATTGTAGATGGCCATAAAATGATAAACTTGGATCAACGATGATCGATATGACGTAATTTCCTTTATATCACATGATCGCAGATATGTCTTAAAATGCTAAGTCCACATTGGTGACCCACGATGCATATTGTAAACTTTTTAAATCATCTCACCGCTAATTGGTCACAAATTTTATGAGGAAAATTAGCGATGAGCGATGACCTTATGTTTTTATCGCTCATCGCGAATTCATTTCTAAACTTGAGTTCTGAATTAGTGATGAGCGATGTTGTTCTCTAAAAAGGTTTATTTCGCTAATATGATCAAATCCTATGAGCGATCCCTTTTGTGACATTGATTTTTATGCAGGTGTACGTGTCTAAATCTAATTCCTTCACTACATCTCCCATCACTGTTAGGAGCCTAGGTGCAAAATTTGAATTAGCCATAGCGATGCGCGATGAAGGATGAGATGCATCTGTGATAAGAGATGACTATTGATGAAAGGGAAATGTGGTAGGATCATGAAGATTTAGTGTAAAGCAAAAAGGAAAGCAACGAGAGGACTGGAGAACCATTGATGAAGTTTTAAAACAGGATAATCCAATGGACTAATAATCATTGCATGAATAATTTCATCGCTAAATTGCACCCTAAAAATTGGGGAAGATCAATGTTGAGCGATGAAGCGTATAAGGAAATTTTTTATCTAAGAAGAGATGGTTTTGTGTGCTTCGCCGATATTAATGAAAAGCACAAATTAGGTTGGCGATGCATGCTAATTGACAAATCTCAACACTTGTGTTGACATCGTTGTTTTATATGATCAAGTTGCTAAAGGCATTAAAAAAACAAGGCTTAGATCACCATGGATGAAGCTTTAAATGCTTTAAAATCAACGGCCTAGATTCAAAGTCGGGCTGTTAAGTTATCAACTCACTCGCATGAGGGATTCTCGAATCATTAATTTTGCATGCTTCAAACTACCTATTTAATACAAATTGCTTGTGATCACCTTTGTCTTAATTCATTTTGCAGTGAATGAGAGACGTGGGTTAGTGAAGAAGTGTGTGGGTATTAAATTTTCCTGAGAAGTGCGTATGTGTTCTTGTCCTAAGCGAGTAGGTTTTCCATGGTGATTTGAGAGTCTGAGAAGCTGAGTTTGCTTGAGTCTGAGGAAGATTCTCTTGAGGATGAAATTGAAACACAAGGAGCTCCTGATACGCCAAAACATAGAATGGGACTCGGTAAATTCAATGAGTATAGTGACAAGGAGAATTACCATCCATGAGGCCAGATAGTTTCAGAAGAATTAGTCAAACAAAGAGAGAAGAGGATGGTGGAATATGAAAAGAAGGCAAGGAGAGAGAGTGAGCATTGTAAGGCTTATTCAGAAGGATTTATTTAACCATGTGAGGTTTCTAATAACCCTTCAGACAGTGAGGGTGACTGATCCAGAGGGTGACTAATATCCTCTCTCCCCAGTACATCTGAGGATTCTAACAAGGAGGTGGTGATAGTTTCTCCAGTCCCACCACAAGAAAAACGTGGGTGAGTATCCTCTAAGGTTGATGACTCAGAGTGATGATTGTGCCCTATTTTTGTTTTTGATGAAACCATGCCCCTTTTGTTAGGATTGTCCCACTCAGCACTCATGTGATTTCTTGTTTCTAGTGTTGATGTGGAATGTTTTTGGGTTGGTGTGTAGGAGAAGTGCCAAACTAATTGACCTTGGTGGTGTGCATGTTGTTTCAGGATGAGATACAATTTTTTTGCTGGAGCTACTATTGGAGAATCTTCTTTGGTCAACAAGGATGAGGATTAAACACGGTTCCAACAAACTCTTCCTTTCAAGGAGTTGGTGTGTCTTCATTCAGGGAATATGGAATGTGGTCTTTTACTCTTCCATTTTCCTTAAATGATTGCATGTAACTAACTAGGAATGTCTCAAATTCTGGTGCAAATAAAACAAAATGTAAATGTAATTAAGCTTGGTGCTTGTTGCTCCCTTGTTCTATAAAATGGATATCAAGGCTTATTATGGAGGTCGAATTCTTAAGTCTCAATAGGGTTTTAGGTGAACGCTAAGTTTAGAAAGGCTCTTTGAATAGAATATTGATAATAGGCCAATAGTTTCTCTTGGATATGAAATCCTGTATGTAGCGAGCTTAAATAAGTTTTATAGAAATTACCGATATCAAAACAAATGTTAGTTTGGGAATAGATACTCTCCTATGTATGTTCCTTACAATTTATAAATGAGAAATACTAATGGTGTTATCATGTGTCTTCAGATATTCCATTTGAATGTATTACTTTGTTTTTAGCTTTAATTCGAGTTAATTAAAATGCTTGAATAGGGTTATAGACTTTGTAAGGAATCGCTTAGGATTCATAAGAAGTAAATGTTTCAAGCACAATGAGTTTTCATAAATGCAAAGTAGTATGAAAATAGTCTTCCTATCTCTAAATTGAGCAATTTGTAAATTATTGATCCTTACATATTTGACTTTGTTGCTCCAATTGATGAGACACTAGTCATTTTGTTAGATAATCTTGCATAAAATGAAAAAATAGTGTTTTGGGCCCTAGACTTATGATAAGAGAATATTGAATTAAAAATCTTCTCAAGGATAGTGTAGGTGGGGATCATCCCCAATTCCTAGCAAATAGCTGGTCACTCACTTGAAAATCTGCCAAATATTCAGTAAGAAGGATTTTATTTGCAATAAATAGGAATCAATTTGTGTATAAATGTGTTACTAATCAAATATACTTCACAAAAACACAATTGGGATCACCCTCCTAGGTTTCTCAAAGCCTAAAGTGAAGGAGTCGGGACCTTAAAAATCCTATGCTCGTTGTGTTGGCCACTAACCCAGTAGTTCTTCATCATAGGAGTTGGCTACTTTTTAGAGAATTGCTTGGTTCTGCTGGAAAAATCACTAATAGAAATGGCGACTCTATTGGGGATGGCTTTGAATCTCTAGTTGCATTATTTCAGAGTCAAGAGATTGGTGAATCTGAACATTTGGTTCAGATATTGAAAAAATTTCAGACCTAGAACTGGTTTTGTTGTAGCACGTTTCAAAGGATTATGTGTGACTTTGTTGTGGGAGAAGACCCATAAGGAAATTTTTCTTTCAAAAACTTCGTATTATTTAAATTCCAATCCTCTGTGAGAAGAGGTGGCGACTCTATCAAAGAACCTAATGAAAATGTGAAGAACGTTTCAGATCTACAACTATTTCCATTCAAGAGGAAGAACTTGCAACAGCTGCAACATATCTAGGTATTTCTCATTTTTTAGTTTTCAAGAATCATAAACCTGTATATGAAAACCATATTTGTAAGACTTGAAAATTTGATTCCCTATTGAGTGATTGAGCACTAAGGAAGGGAATAGTAGTGATAGGCTTGCTTACTTTTGTATTACTAGATTGTAGTATCTATTATGAAGTGATGTATGCAATGTTTTGAAGAAACTCATTTAGAGGATCTTAAGCAAGTTGAGATAGAAATTTGTATTGTAAAAGCTTAAGATTGTGTTGTAAAAGAAGGTTGAGTTGCCCTGTGTAATTGCATAATACAAGAAGGCTTGTAGAGCTGTAAGAAAATGTATCATCAACCTATGCATCCTAGTGTGCAGACCTTGTCATGTCATAAAAGAATTTTTAGCATTAAAAGGTACATGGCCATAAATTTTGATGGCATTTGTGTTTACACAAGTGTTATTCCATCTGAAATTAGAGATAAGTTACCAAAGTTTAGTGGTACAAATAGTGAATCAACAAGAAATCATCTACAAGAATTTGATAATCTAATGGATGAATTTGAAATAGATCATGAAGATGTGATTATGAGGTTGTTTGTTCAATCCCTAAAGGGAGACTCAAGAGAGTGGTTCTTTGATTTACCAGCATGCTCTATTTGTTCTTGGGATGAGTTCAAGGCAGTGTTCATGGAGCAATTTGGTGAAAGAATCAGTGCTAGTTCTCTACTCAATAAATTTATGAACATTGAGAAAGAAGAGGATGAGCTAGTTCCAACATTTAACTGAAGGTTTGCTAAAACATTGAGGTATGTTCTGGAGTTCTTGAGATTAAGTGATGCAGTATGTTTGGTTGTTTATTTGGGAGCTTTTGATAATGAGATGAGTTATCTACTGAGAGATAAGGACCCTAAAACCTTGCATCAGGCATATGGGATATCCATGAACATTGAAAACAACTTGAAATATGGAATGCAAAGGAGTTATCTGTCTGCAAGTGTTTGCTGCCTTGAGACATAAAATGTTGATGAAAGGTGTAAGTCATAAATTGAAAATGAAGGTCAGAACACTTACACCCCTACTATTTCAACTTACACAAAATTCTATAATGCTGATCACATAGAGCCCCAAACACATTTTCAAGAAGCTGCATGTATTTGTGATTATACGGTCTCTATTCAAGCCCTCTCTTGCATAAGGAAATATGAAGGAGAATCATCATATGATCTCTATGCAAGATTTATGGATACTCTAGCTACAATTCCTGAGTGTCACAGACCTAAAAATTCAGTGTCCATTGATTTATTTTATGAATCTTATGAACCAATTGTGAGTGCTCTTCCAAACGAATTGAAGCTTGTTAGGCTTGACTGAGTGTGTGAATACTTTTCTCTTTTTGGAGAGATTAGAAATGATGGAGCTATCATGTCTTCAACTTGCAATGATAATAATTTTTCTTCTCTATATGAGTCAAGTAATGAGATATCACATGAAGAAGAAGAGAGCGGAGCAAAGGTTGAAAATTTATACCACAATGAAGCAAATGAAAGGTGTGGTTTCAGTTCTATTGAAGAGTCCACTACCTAGGCTCCTATGGATGATATAAGACTGAGCATTCAGTCTAATAATTTTGAACATAGTTGCAATATTGATGATTTTTCTTATTGTAGTAATGTTGATGGCATTGAGTATGATAAATTTTTTGTTGATTGCGATTATCCTCATGGAGTAGAGATGGAATCATTTGGTGCAGATGAGAAATATGTTGATAATGATGGGAGTGCATGTTTTTTTGAGAAGGAACAACTTTCTTCCTATGAATAAATTTCAAATGTGTGTATTGAACAATCTGATGATGGAAATGAAGTTAAAAATGTGTCTATTTGCTCTTCTAGTGATTACAGTGAATTTGACTGCAATGATGACTTGACAGATTTGGACCTTCATGCTGAGGAGGTTCTTATGTCAAAAATGAATATAATGGAAAACCCTTTATTTGATGAGGCTCCATCTTCATCAGTTGATAAAAACGGTGATCCTTATTGGTGCATACATAATCCAATCTTTGTCGAAGACTCTGATGATGCATCGATACAGAGTTAGAATATGGCCTTAAGAAAAAAAAGCAATATGTTGATAGGATCTTTGAGGGCATTGCCTATGAATATTTTATATTTGATACAAATGTTGCAAACAAGGTTGAGTATCATGATGCCAACTACTTGGAGGAGTATGAGTATTTTCAGTTTCCAGTTCAGCCAGAAGGTATTTTGATGAAGCATGACAATGAGATAAATAATAAGGAATGTTATTTTTAGTACACATATGCTTCATATAATAGAAATAACACATATGTGTCATGTGATAATGAAATTCTTTAGTTTATTCTTGATTATACAATAAAGAATAACACATATTACATTGGCAATGTTATGCTTAGAAAGGTTGTGAGAGATGTTAATGGCAATGATTGTAATTAGGCAGACTATCACTTATTCAGAAGAGGCCTAACATTTGTTTTGACAGGAATGAAATCACTCTTATTGCAGTGGTATAACAAGGAAAAATGTGGATGGGAGGACATCAGTTCTTTTAAAAGGTTGGTTTTTGACAGAGGCAGGACTTTGCCCGAAGTTTCGGTGGCCTAGTGCCACCAAACAAGAAATACACTTGGTTGGATTGTAGAGTGCATACTACAATTTTCACCTTTGAAGAAATTTTCAAGTTGGTTGGGTGGAGATTGGATCTCCATCTCCAGGTCTTTTTGGCCTGTGTAAATCTTGTACACATGTTGTTTCTTTTTTTTTGTTTTTTGTACCTAGTATGCTTCACCTAAGATTCTAAAATCTCACCATGCCTATAGGAGGCATACGTCCCCAGTCAGAGCCACTGATGGAACCCTCAAAAAAAAATTGTTCCATCTTAAACCCTTTTTACATTTGGATGTAGGGTTGCTATCTGATGGTTTAGGGTTTTATTCGTTATAAATGATTATAGGTTTCTATTAGGTCATTGACTCTTTATTACCTATTTCTGATCATTTTAAAACATCTTATGTCATTCATTGTCATCTAGTAACTGGTCCCTCAAGCCTAAGTCCGGGTCTTCTATTTTATAAGGTTAATTAAAGGATCTTTTGGCCTTTACATCCTTTTCATTTCATGACTTGGACGTTTTGGAGTCTATTGTTCTCATGTCATCCTAGGGCATCCCCCTCATTAGAACAACTTAAGTGCATGTGCTCAAAGTTTCCACCTAAGTC
>VDFB02327087.1:0-25037 GCA_007258455.2 Sequoia sempervirens
TGGCAATCTCTGGATGAAATTGCACCTAAAGACCCTTTGGACCACTACCTTTGAGCCTCTATTCCCCTTGGTTTATCAGCCTTGGAGATCCCTCTTCATCAGTTTATCAGCCTTTGAAGAAATAAGTAAAGCTTCGTAAAATCTGCAACAAGAATCCTACAAAATGAAGCCAAAAACATGCATATATGTGAAACCACCTCAATTTCCAAGTTGGGAAACCCAAACCCATGATAAAGTAGATAAATTCCCTTGCATGTAGTGCATGTAACCTCTGGTTCCAAGTGTCCTTTGATTTCTTCCACTCCTAATGCATTGTGCCACTTGTTCTAGCTTGTTGAATGGTCACTGAATGCCAAAAATAAGATATTTGGAAGCCATTTGTCCAAGTAGGAAAATTAATTAAAATAAAATATATTTTGTGATTAAATAATAAAATATTTTTAACCAAATCACCAAAATTAATTATATTTTCCAATTTGTCAACTAATTCTAATTTGGTATTTTGGGCTTGTCGACTTACTATTTTTAGTATGTTGTTATTTTTAGAAAATTTTGAAAAAGGGACATGACAAGTCCTCCCTTAAAAAAATTCTTATCCTTAATAAATTTCAATAATGATGCTCTAAAATCATGATACCCAAAATAATCAAACGTTGCATACAACAAAATAGATTGTGATCCTATACCTATGGATCATTGTACTTTCCTCTCAAACATCTTGATAATTTCTTGAAGAATGTGCTCTATAATTTTGTGGATATGATTCTCAATGTGAAATATCTTACTCCATACTACTTGATGTTTTATAATGCTCCTTCCAATTTTTTCAATCAAGAACCTTCTCCTTTCAACTCCTTCTGAAAGTTGTGTATGTGAACTGTCACCAAGAAAACTATACAAAAATCTCTTGCAACTATTATCAAAGACATAAATCTATTTTATGCAGCCTAGAGGATGGTTAAAAAAAAAATACATCCTTCATAATAGTGGATACCAATCTTGGAAACAATTTCCTTCATTACCTTGGAATCATGGAGACACTTCTTGTAGGATATATCACAAACTGCTACCAATCTTGCCTCAGTTTGAAAGATTCTTGATACAACTTTAGGATCTGATTTGGAACAGTAATGGAACATATGAAGAACATAAAATTTCATCACATAACAACATTCCAAACTCCACCAAACTTCTAATATTGATATTGCAACACAAAGGCCCTTCTTATGGAAGACAATGCACTTTTTGAATCCTTCCACGAGCACAATTTGATCTTCATATAAAATTTTCAACATCAAAGTAGAAAATAGGTTTATGGAATGTTAAATCATGTTAGATAACTTAATTACATGCTTTAGACACTTCCAAAATAATCTCCCACTACAATACAAATAATGTCTTGGAATTCTAGCTAGAAGTGCACTGCCATTTGACAACTTGAATTTAATACGTTTGAAACATTTGCGCATTTTATGGGTCTAATTATTGCTGTTATTGGGATGATTATAACAGCATTTACAATAAATACCACATCCAATACATTTTTTTTTAAAATTATTTCATTCTCCTTAGCATTATTGAGATATATAACATGAAAAATGCATAATCGAAGACCCAAACATTACCTCAACTTGTGAGTAGACATTTTTAGCCTCTTGGATTGGACTATAGGATCCAAAATATAGAATAAGAGTAATAAAACATCATAAAAATTCATTCCATGATACTCTGAATTCCCAAGAGATAAGCAACAACATTTTTGATTGGAAGATAGTAAGCCCATGAAAATCCTTTGGCACAAACTTGACATTCTTCACATTTCCATTTAAAATGTTAGTGACCAAAACATCGTTAAAATAATAAAAAATGATGGAAATATCATGTCATCTATAGAAGGAAGAAAAATACCAAGAAGCATTCATTTTGAAAAGTCATCCTCCATCATCCTTTGTAATCCCTCTTTCAAAACTTTGAACTTCATTTTAATCAAATTTCTTGAAATCCACTCTTTGCATTAAAAACCAAATATTTCTCTTTCCTGAAACTCCATACTGAAAAAGAAAAAGCACATGAAATATATGGAGTGTTTCGCACATGATATGAGATTTTTACCTTTGCATTACCCTTCCATACTTCTTGTATTTTCATCTATTGATTCACCATTAATTGGTAAGTCAAGCTATGAGGCATAAACTTGAAATTTATGTGTTATTTTCAAATCACTATCAACAAGTAGCTTAATACCAACTCAATATATGGAGCAACATTGATTTTTTCATTATCAATAGCATGCTAAAATTTCCACTCCTTATATGATCCTAGTAGCACATAGCTAAATAAATTCCTTTGTTGATTTAAAAACATTTGAAAGTCAAAATGAAGATTGCATTACTTACCACACCCCAAAATGTTATACATGTTCTCCAAAACCAAGCAACTTGTTGCCCCAATAACTCGTAGCATTAAACACTCTGAAGTGATTATCTCCATAAGTTAATCATTCATAAGCTTGTATTCATTTGTGGGGTTTGGCTCCAAAAATGGATCTATGAACTGTAAACATTGGTCCTTCACAACATGGTTAGAGTGCAAGATAACCCATATAAAATTTCTTTCAATATAGATGAGAAAATTAGGAAAATCCTTTGCAACATTAAATCCTCCATTGGGCTTGATCCTCATAACATCATTTAGATTTCATTTCCAAGAATAACCTTGAATTGGTACTATTAAATCAACATTTCCAACTTTACAAATTGCATCTCTTACTCTAATCTCCCTTATAACATGTTGCTTTTGGTGACAAGATTTTTGTATTGGTATAAAGGAAAGAAACAAATATGAAAATTGAAATTTCTTTCCATACCTTGCATTGCCAACATGGAATTCATCCTCTTTTTTCAAGCTCAAAGTTGGGGAGACACCAGTATGCTTCCATTGTGCCTTTCTAATACAAATGGAATTTGATAGTCTTGTGTCATGAAGTGATTCTATCAATGTGGTATTCAACACATAAAAAAATTTAGCCTTTATTTTTCTTATCTTCTCACCTGGATCCAACATTCTTCTATACAAGCAATTCTGAACAATAGGAAAATGATCTACCTCCTTTGCATGCTCTCTATTATAACAAGAGGTTTGTGATAACATGGAGAGTGGATTGTTGCAAAGATGAACACAAAAATTAGATAGTTTTTCATACCTGTCAATAGAATATCCATAGCTATCCCAAATCACTTGTGCCTCTTGAGAAAATTCTCAACAATCATTTGTTCCTCTTGAGGAAAATTCTCTACAATAGGATGTGGATCATTAATCACATGAAGCCCTTTCTTAGAATTAGCTTCAAGTAGTGATAAAATAGATTTTACTTCTAGATCTTCATAAAAATCATCAATGCCATCCTCCATGTGTGCATTGTGCTAAAAAATTAAAGCATCATCATGATTTCTTCCTTCATTTAAAAATACACAATTATCATCATAAAATTTATTAACCTTAGAAACATCACCTGATAACCTTGAAACTGGACCCAAAGTTGATGTTTGGTCCCTTTCTTCATACACATCCTCAACTTCATGAAATTGTTTTGTGAAGTCATGTGATTCAATATTCACTTGTTCTTCTCATTCCCTTATTTCTGAAACTTCTTCTAAAATATCCATAGGCTCTTTCTCACTAGGACTTTGGTGTAGTTCATAACCTCTTAATTCCAACATACCTTGCATGTGAATTAGAAAGTCATCAAAGGGGACTAAATTCCTGAAACCCTCATCCATATTGTTATATGAATCCCTCATAGCAGCTAGATCTATAACCAATTCTTACATGAGGCTGGAAGATTGAGTGAGTGTAAAGTAACCACCTTTAGGAAAGAAATTAGATTTAGTGGATTGCATCTTCGAAACCCTCAGGCAAGCAAGACCACAACTCTGATACCACTATAATTTCCTAGATGAAATATTTTTTGAAATAACTTAAATTTACAAGGGAAAAAAAGTAAAATTTAATTCTCATTCACATTACCCAAATTAAATTTATTTCTTAAATAAATTGAAGTGCTCACAAAGAATTAACAAGAAATCTCACAAACTATGCACCCGAATTGGACATTTGATTGCCAAATCAATTTGAAACTTCACCAAACTTAAGATGAAAATAAATAACAATAAAATACATATTATTTTTAGAAAACCCTTAGCCTCAAGGCTAATACAGACAATAAAATTCTTCTGCTCTGTGGATGCTAAATCACGCAAAATGTGGTTAGAAATCTAACAATAAAATCTGCAGAATCATTAGTATTTCAACAACAAATCAAGATATTCAACATCCTTATGAAATAATACATCATGTTCAAAATGCAAACAAATGACAAATGATCTAAAACAAAAGCATAAGAAAACATGATGCAAACTATCTCATATTGGATTGGTGTCACATGTGCTAGTGACCCTTTCCCAACCCTTGATTGATAAGTTAGTGATGAAATTGCTATTGATATGGAGATGCTAAGTAGACAAGATCAAATCTCAAATGAAGAGAGTGACCTTGCAAGAGATTGTGGAGGATTTGCTCAAAGATGAAGCACCGATTTAAAGATTTTCAAAATGCTACGAGTGTTGAAAATGGACCAATGTGGGACAAAGATCAAGCCAATGAAAGAAGGACACTTGTCAAATGGTGATTGGTTGATGCATGTGCAAGATTTGGGAAGAGTGCCCATGAGAGGGAAAATTTGAAAAGATTCAAATTTGCAATGCGAATTTTAGAGGGGACAAGAAAGAGAAGGCAATAAATGCGATTTGACTTGTCATGTTGAGAAAATGAGTTTTTAATAAATCAATAAAATTGATTTATTGTGCAGAATATTTAGATCTAGATAATGCAAGTGGGATGGGATTAACATTAGATTAGGATTAAATGATGATCATGCTGATTTAATGCTGATTAGGTGAGTTGACATTTTGGACTTTGATATTCTGATTTATTTAAATCCAGAAAATGATGGAATATGATTTAGGATTTAATTTAAATGAAGTCGATTTATTTAATTAAGTGGATGATGCAAGATGAAGGTTGAATGATAATGTTCATTTGATAAATGAAATTATTTAATGAATGGATTAAAGGTGATAAATGGACCTAATGCAACATCTAGTTCAGTTGATGAATGGACTTGATCAAATGCAGAATGTAAATTTTGCATGTCTACATTTTGCCCCTCTTTGAAGCAATGTACTTGTTGCGTTGGTTCAAAGAATAACTTGCCGCAATCGAAATTTAAAATTTTCTACAGGATTTTTGAATACTTGACAGAAATAAATTACTGCTGGTACATTGCCCCTCGAGAATCGGCGAAAAGATTCGATTTGAGGGTCGATCTCGCCCGATAAGAGGTTCAAATGGATGGTTATGGATAACTGATGCAAATGCGATGATTTTAAAGATACTTAGAATAACAAATCTACGTATCCTAAACAACTTAAATGATATGATATGGGATGGATGAGATTGATGATGTGAATGATGTGATATGCTGTGATTATGCAATGGATGATTTATGCAGATGCTTAGACTAATAGATCTATATTATGATGATGATTATGCAATGCATGTGAAATGATCGATGTTTCCTATGATGAATGATATGTGGTATGTTGACGGTTTGTAGATGCAGGATGGATGCATGATGGATGCATGACGGATGCATGATGTTAGCGTGGAAATCAGATATGACAAGAGGATCCAACAAGTCCATGATTATGAGAGATGATGATGAGAAATGATGATAAGAAATGATGATGATAGATGGATGATTTGCTTATCAAGGATTGGGATTTTCAAAGGATCACTTACTTTATTTTTGATAACACGCCTAAATACGATGCATCAAGGTATGAAGGACCAGGATGGCGTTGTACTTAGTGTGATGGACTTTGACTCGACAAATAGATAGGAGTAATCTTGTTCACACTTGACATACGGAAACCTTGCTAGGACGTGCCTAACAAAGCAAGTATTCACCAAGGTTATATCACAAGAACATCCAACAAGCACAATAGATAAAAAGATAATGATCATTGCCCCATTTCTATCTCTCTAAATCCCTTCGTTGGGGACATCATTGAGAGGTCCTTGGAATGGCGCAATAAGATAAATCAAAAGAAAAGATCAAGTACACAAACAAGCCAATGTTCTTCATACCTTCAGCCAAAGGGATGCGTTTTGATAGGATAAGAATCCAAGGTGATATCCATAAATGATGCCCATTGTCGGAATGATATATCCTAGGACATGCATTGTACAGGATGATGATGGTTTGATAAGTTGATTGATAGGCTGTTGATATAAGGTTGACTGACATGTTTACGACTGATCAAGTGTTTGATTTTGTTTTAAAGATTTGTTGCTTCGATTTTGGTTTTACGATTGAAGTTTGCTTTTGCTGACTGTTGCGCTTGTTTCTGTTTGTGTTGCCAAAGGATGGAGATGACGATCAGTTTATTATGGATGATTGATTATTTCGGGTGTATGCGAAACGGGATGGGTGGATTTTTCAAATATTTGGATGTTTTTTACATTTTGAAATGTTTTGAGGCTGTTTTTGGATTTTGATGTTTTTCAGATGTTTTGGGGTTTTCTGAGATTTTACAAATGTTTTGATTTTTGATTTTTTGAATTTTTTGGATTTTGTGTTTTTTCGAATGTTTTTGGATTTTGATGTCTCGGGGGCTGATCGAAGATTAGCCTTGCCTACGTTTAAGCTCAGAGACGACGTAGTTCAGATTCCAATGTTTCTGATGTTTTCTGCTTTTTGAGTGTTTTTTGGATTTTTGATATGTTTTGGATGTTTTTGGATTTTTCGCATGATTTTGACGATTTGGATATGGATGTGTAATGATATCAATGCTTTGTTTGGGATTTTGTTTGAAAACCAAGCTAAGGTGGATTGATCAGATCGACGGATTGATGATGATGATAACATTGTTGAGGATACACAACAATGCAAGGATTGATTGGTCAAGATTGATGATGATAACATTGTCGAGGATACACGACAATGCAAGGATAGTGTTAAGCAACACAAGGATTTGGGAAAGATATCCCCAAGATGATGATGGATTGATTGGATTTGATTGATCATGTTTGATGAAGCTTGGTTTCGAACAAAAGATGTTTGGATGATTTGATGTGACATTTGACGTGCAGCTTATATGGGACTGATATTGATTGATGTTTGATGAAAGATGAAAACTGATAAGGAATGTCTTCTCGTCAAAATATGCCATGGGCTAGTGATACAAAATGCTTTTACCAATTTTATTTCATGTTTTCCACTGTTCGGATCACCACATAAGGTGAAGGATATAGATCAAGATTTATTCTCGAAGCAAGATGTACATATCTGCCCCCAGTGTCTAGCAATGTATGGAATGTGATGGATGGATGTTCAGATAAGTGTACGGATGGATGGATACGCAAAGGATGCCAAGGATTATTTTGCGATAAGGTAAGGTGTTTGCATCAAGAAAGCTCATTTGGATAATGCTTCATAGCTCAGATAATGTTGCATAGGATAGGATCAATGAAAATGACCCATGTCAAGATGTTTTACCATAAGCAAGCATAAAGCGTGCCCCAAAATTGTATCAAGATCAAGATAACTAAGATGATGGATGCAGATATATGCGAATGGATCAGATAAATGATTCATGGATGGATGGATTTATTATGGATGAGATGGATTGAATGCTCGATTTATTATGGATGGGATGAGATGAGATGCTTTCATCTGAACCGACACACGTAGATGCTCGATTCTACACATGACTGCTTGCTGTTTTCATCATGGTCTTCTGCCTTAAAGCCTACATTTTCACTATAGGATGATTTTTATCTTTACCGCTTTCTAAACTCTTTTCTCGATTTTTTTGATTTTAAGTGATTTTTTGCTTTTTTTGTTTTTTTCTGAAAGATTCATGCTAAACCACTTGGTGGTGTTGATGTAGACGCTTCTGTCATAATGTGCCATCGATATCCTGCCTGAAGGAGCTGCTTTGCTAAGATACATGCACTTGAATGCCACTTCTGGGATTCTTGATCTGCTTCGTCGATACCAGGGTTGACTTTTTCTTTGTGCGCACATCGCGATAGATTGCCTTCTGAATCCTTATGATGAAGGTTTGTTGCCAATACACGGTCAATGTAAGAATTGGATATTATGTGTGGAGGCATGGATGGAATGTGTTTAGGGATAAGAGATGGATTGGTTGACAGTTTGGAACCTTTGACTCTCCAAACTTGGGAAGATGAGCAATGATGGGTGGATACGGAAGTGTGTGTGGAATTAGGACCAACTGCTTGATACACTTTGTACATCGCTTGAGAAGCCTATTTTTGCTTTTGTAGACATCTTTGATGGATACTTTTCCCTTTTTGATTTTGCCCCATAGTTTCTTTGACTAATGGAGTTTGATAGGGATGATTTTTCTTTGTATTCTTTGGTATCCATTTGTATTTGATTTGTCCATTATGCTTATCAGCTTCTTTTGCATTGACTACATTCTTCGTACTTTGATTCAAATCTTTCTTTTGACGTTGGTCCCAATTTGTGGATGGGGTGATGGGTGGATGAAGATTCGTGATGTGGTTGGTTGTAGTATTGACACTAGCTTCATCATAAGGACTCTTCGTGCTCCCTATGTTGATGTTTGCTTGAGATAAAGTTGCCCCCAGTATTGTGGTAGTACCTTCATTCTTTGATTCTGCTTGTTCCGAGAGCTTTTGTTTATAATGAATTCTCTGATAAATGACCACCGTAGGTGACGTTATTTCCATTTGCTGCTCTGCTAACTCTGGATGTTCTATCTGACTTGTTTCCTTGGGCGGATAATGATGGATATCTTTATTCATGATGTCCTCAATCTGAGTTTGGGACATATTTGATCCTGATGTTGACAACTTTGTTTGATTGTAGGAGTTAAGAATCTGCTCTTTTTGTGTGACAAAATCTTGTTCTAGACGAAGATCATCTATGTGCCCATCTGTAGAAAGCATCTCATGGGTAGATGGAGGAGTATGTGCTACATGGATATTATCATCTTGCATGGATAAAAGAGTGTTCATTAGATTATTGTAGTATCTTGAAGATACAAATTCTTGATCTTGATTAATTTCGGAGTTGCTTTCGACATGCTTTGGATCAAGTTCTTGACATGGGGCAGCTTCAAAGGATGGATTTCTTACAAAGGACTTTTGGATGTCGACATTAGGCATGGTCAAGTTCAAGGTTCCTTTAGCATCTGTAACCATGAGGTCAAAGGGGATCAACATGTTTTGAAAATGACCATTGCTAGACCTTAGTGAAAGATTTTGATCTTGATTTGGAATAACTTCTTGAGATATGTCCTCTACCTCATAAGGCGATGTAGAGATATTTTCAACATGATCATAGGTCGATGGATCATGCATTATGTCAATAGGATCAAATAACCCTAACACTCCTTGAAAGAGATCACTAAAAAGTGGCTCTTGATGTATGGTGAGTTTATCATTGGATTGTGTAGATACATCCTCAATGTGCTCCTCAATGGAGAGGTTTTGATCGTTGTTTTCAACAATTGCAGTGGAGAGATTGTGAATGTCTTTGACCACAGAGTCAAGTGATGTTGATATTTCTTGAATTGGCTCATTGACGAGTTTTGTTGGTGGATTTTGATCGTGATTCAAAAGTGACTCTTGACATATGTCGATTTGATCATTGGATGAAGTAAACGTGTGCTCAATGATGGATTGATCTTGATCCTTGTTTCAATAGTTGTCATCATTTGTGTTTGTGCTCGTGTTGGTTGGGTAGCTTGAGAGGCTTGGGCAACTTGAAAGGATTGTTGCACTTGTTGAGCTTGTGTTGCTTGTTGCATGGCTAGATATTGTTGGTATCCCTTTTGAAAAGTAGCTTGTAATGTCGCGTTGTATTGGATTGATGTGGTGGAAATTGGTGGTGGTGGGGGTGGTGGTGGATTCGAAATCATGTTGGATGTAGTGACAAGTGTTTGAGATACGCTCGGAGCGATCATGGTAGTGAGGGATTGAGATGTGATGGGTGTGATAGTGGTGTTTGGAGTGATCGAAGTGATAGAGAGGTTGGAATGAACGAGGTGATAGGTCCTTGGGAGACTGTATTTCGATTTGGGATCAATGTTGTTTGATTAGATACCATCCATTGGTGCGATGTTGATGGTATATTCGAAGGATTTGACGTGATGGTTTGATTGACGTTAGTTGGATTGAATTGGGTGGTGTGATTGGTGCTAGGTAAAGGGGGAAGCCCTAAACCAAGGAATGATGTAGGTAATGGTGGTGGATATTTCCCTTGGCGCAATGCCTCAACTATTTTGGAAAGTTCCACAATTTGATCTTGCCAAATTTGTTCTTGATTTTTGATCTTGACTCACTTGAGATAGTTGATTTGGCTTGTGTTCAAATGGTTTGTACATGTTTCGCGGTTTTGAATGGGATTATGGGAAAATTGACTTTGGATAATGTTACGATTTGGGATGATGTTGGTTGGCATGATAGGATGAACATTGTTGGTATTGGGAATCATTTTTCCAAAGTTTTCCGAGTTAGGATTCATGTTTTGAAAACTTGCACTTGGTACATCCACATTTGGTTTGTAGGGATTTGGTGGAATGACGTTGTTCGTTTGAAGGCTCATGGATTGATTGTTCAATTGATAGACTTGTAGGTTTGGGCTTGGATTTACCATTGGGAATTGCATTCCAATCTTTGACTTGGGCATACTCATACTTGTTGTACCATTGACATTTGTCAAAGGCAATGATCCTATGCATGGACTTTGATAATTGATAGGCATCGCAAGGCTTTGAAGATTCAACTGATTTGGATTACCCAAGATGTATGGATCAAGTTTATATTCCATGTTCTTCTTGTGTTTTGACCTTGTTATGAAAAGTGACCTCTAAGGTGTTCTAGGATCAATGACGAGATAAAGGATGAAAGGTGTAAATGATATGGATGACGAACATTTAGGGACTTTGGATCAATGCTAGACTTAGGGATTTTGATTTTGATTGTTTGATGTGGATGATGAACTTGTAAACCCTAAGATGTTGGATGTTATCTTTAGGATGAACTTGTTCAAAAGGTTTGCTAATTCAATTAGATGTATGAGAAAGGATGCATTCCCACTCACCTAATTAAACAATTGACTTTGATTTGGTTTAAGGATGTACCCAAGTCTAGAATGATGTTTGCAAAGATCTAAAGGTGTTTTGGTGAGATGGATTGATGAATGTTTGGAAGATAGATGAAAGTTTTGATGATCCTAAGAGACTTAGAGAGACTTTGTTTACTAGGCCAAGGTATTGAAGAACACACTTTTCTCTAAGAGCAATCAAAAGACCAATATGACCAAGAGATATCAAGCACATGTGTGGGGTCCAATTCGTTATCTTTGCTTAGTGTATTCTTTTTACCACAAACACACTCTTGATTAGGTTTCAAACTGAGATGTCCAATGTCTTAATTTCCTTAAACCCCACAAGATATTTTATGTGGAAATTCAATGAACTTAAGGCAAGGGTTTTCCTATTGTTTACTCAAAAAGACAAATTGAGATATAATCCAATGCTTAGGAACCTCTACGAACGTGAATCCGCAGGGAAAGCAGTAACATATGGATTGAGTCAATGATATTTGTCTTAAAGAGGGTTTGAAATTTTGAGAATCATGTTGAATGTTTGTTTGCAAAATGTTTTCGAATACACACTGTGTTTTCAAACAAAAGAGAATAATTACAAAGCCCTATGGATGTGATAGACAATGTTTATTTGGAAGTCCCCACTTGGACAAGTCAGCCTACTTTTGGCGGATGGTTAGATGCTTATTGCTTGGCTCCCCTCCATGGCACTCACTTATCACAGGCGTAGCACCAACACCCATGAAACTCCCATGGCATGCTTTCCATCTCTACTAAAGTAAAATTGTGGGAAGTGACTTCGAGCGGCAGGTGCTATGTAGCAATTAAGGTTACGGCAAGTCTAGCACATGGAGTTCACAATGAGACTTTCGTTAGTGGAGATTGACCCATACGGCAGAGTCCCCTTCCGGATCCATCTTTGTCCAGACCCAACTAGCATGATTATGGCGTTTAACAAAACCCTCATTTATATCATTGGAAATACTCTTGGCTTTAGAAGTGTTAGGTTGAGTAAATTAAACTTGGGTGAGTACTTTTCCCAAAGGCTGACCCTAAGATAAACAAAAGCAAGCAAAGACACAATCAGAAGTAGCTTCGATCGATCTTTGATAGCCGCAGAAAGAGAATGTCTGTGAAAATGCCCCTCTCACACTCGCCGCAGATGTTGATTTTTTAATCCCAATTGAAGTGTTTCAAAGAAACAATAAAACAGTGACTCTCTTGCACCCTAGATCGCCTGTGGCATGAGAGGCTACGTACTCAAAAGACAATCACACAAATCAAACACTTGTTCGTTTTATACCCTTCAAAGCAATTGTGAATTCGTTTTAAGCACCAAATGAAATGTGAGGATTGCTTGTTCAATTTTTAACCCAAAACGAAATCTAGTAAGTTTGTAAGGTTCAATTTTAGCCCAATTTTGAAAGATAATCAATTATCTAGTTGGCTTAAAACTGAAAATTAAAGCATGAAATGGAAGCCCTTTAAAGCATTTAAGAATGCTTTGTTAACTTCAATTTTGATGTTCAATTTTTTGAGCTTGAGCAATTTTGCTTGTTTTTGCTTGATTCCCACGCTTAACTCCAATGCCAATGCTTTGATTTTGCAAGTTCTTTGTGTAAGCGAAATCCCTCCTATAAACAACACAAAACTATAGAAATAAGGAATTAATGAAAGCAATGCTTTATAAAAAAAATTACTCCTATCATGTAAAGTTTGTAACAAAAACAAACAATGTTTAAAGCATTAGAAACCAGATTTTTGAAAGCATGATTTGATAAATATAAGCATAAATGATTTTTATTTTTATTTTTCCTTAGTTCAATCCTTTTACTCTTCCATAAATGCCAAATTGGAATGTTTGTAATCTGCAAATTCTTGATCAAAAGAAATCACAAATTAAAATCTGCACATATCACAATCTGAAGAGGAGTTTGATTTGATAGAAGATCAAGAAGCTCGAGTGGAATATCTACGTAGAAGGGTATTGACTATCCACCATGCCAGATGCACATTTGATATTTCGCCCACAAAATCAACAAATAATATTAGTTCAGCTATATACAAGGAAGCGTTTTGACATTTAATTAATCTTCAAATTCAAAAGTCAGTTTATTGATCAAATGTCATTCAAGAGTTATTTGAATTTTGAAGTTTCATTCATTAAATATCGGGTCCTTTCCCTGCAACAACTTTTACGTGTAAGCCTTCTCTTATCTGACATGAGAATAGTTTTAAACTAAACCAGTTGTATGGGGAGTCAATAAGCTTTATTGGTTTGATCAAAAGTAGGAATCATCATATTCTGTACGATACTAGCCAGATTTGAATTCTGCGCCCAAAGATTTCCACTAAGTACAGACAAAATGCCACAGCAATATCGGCCATCTATTGAAACAAAAAATACGCAATATGATGATTAGCAAGGACAGTGAAACAAAAACGCCTTGAACTATACTCCCCTACATCTGCGTTATGCTTTACACAAAGCGAATCTTATACTTCTCTGGGGTCGTGGTTGCTGTCATACTGTCTTTCTTTGATTGAGGCGTTCCTCTTGATGATCCGTAGCTGTCAACGACTAGTCTATGACCCGGGCTGTAATAATACACTCCTGCATTGTCTACACTATTCCATCGTACCTATCATAGCCAACCTCCTTTATTACCGGCCAGCATTGATCATGTCTGGTGACTGCATCGCTAAATGTGTTAGACTTATTTGGACATCTTCATACACGGACACTTCTAATGATAGAAACAGTATTAAATAAGATAAGCACGATATGGATAGAAGCAGCAATCTTAAATGCAAGAACCCAAAATAACAGATGCATCAAAATAAGATAAAATCGGGCTTTGTGACGAGATCTGCATACCAAGCTGGTGCGTATCCACCCGAAAGTAAAGATTCAATGAGCGTGGTACATAATGCTTACCAAATTAAAGATTACAGACAAGATTTTAATGATGAAGAAATCGCGCAACTTATTGTTCAACTGTCATATCGTTCAGGCCTCATCAATATTTTCCTAAGTATGTTTGCACAGATCAATTTTCATAGGAGACACGAACTCGTAGAAGATAGCCTATCTCCACGCCTTGAAGGATTTGATTCCCTCCAACTTTTGAATAATTCTAATCATTAAATCTGGAGCAACCTGTCAATCGCACTATTTCACCTGTGATAGAGCTGTCAGTGATTTAAAGTTATTGCAGGAAATTTAATGTCTGTACTTAAATAGACTCGATAGATGTTGATAGATTAAAAGGCAGTCCAGTAAAATAAAATAAAATATAAATGATCATATCCTTTCAAATCTCTTTCCACGTGGATTTATTGAATAGGCGTCAGAAACTTTCAATGATCATATGCAGCTTTCAACAGGTGCGAAGGTAGGAGTTTCTCCTGCGCGCTTTTCACTGATGACTCTGAGTTCCCTGGCAACTGCGTGTTCTCTAAAAAAATCATTTGCAACGGCATGGCTCAAATAGCTGGCTTATGAAAGAGATCGCCGATGCCACACAACCCAACTCGATATAAACCACCTTTGTTCTCAATCAATCTGCGGCGGTGGATATATCTGCTTTTCTTTACCGTTCTCTGCTGCTGCAACAAACAACGAAATGAACACCCTTGGAAACGATGGAGCTTGAGTTCTTCAGAAAATAGACCCTTATTTTCCTTTAATGGACATTCCTGCAAGCAAGCAAATAGAGATGTAAAGCTAATTTTTTTTCTTTCTTTCTAACATTTACTGATTTCCAGTTGTGAAAAACTGTAGTAACACAGTTAGAAAAAAAAAAATAGCACAAATTTTTAACTCGCATGCAAGTTAAACCACTTCTATAAATGTAAACACCATTTTGTAAGCCCTCCTTCTAGCGCCATAATGTAGACCCTAAATCTGCATTTTGCTCAAAAACAAACAAACATGAATTTCGTTAAATCAAACAAAATCAAATATAGAATCCATATGAAATATAGAATCATGCTTCATAATGCAATCCAAACAACAAAATATCAACTAAACTAAGTGAAAGCATAAAGAAGCAAGAATCCAACTCTATCTCATATTGGATTGGTGTCACATGTGCTAGTGACCCTTTCCCAATCCTTGATTGATAAGCTTAGATGATGAAATTGCTATAGATGATGGAGATGATAAATGGACAAGATAAGTTCTCAAAGAGAATGACCTTGCATCAAGTTGTGGAGGATTTGCTTGAGGATGAAGCTTGCATTTAAAGATTTTCAAAATGCTAATTGTTGAAAATGGACCAATGTGGGACTAAAGATCAAGCCAATGAGTTGAGGACACTTGTCATCATGTGATTAGTTGATGCATGTGCAAGATTTGGGAAGAGTGCCCAAGAGGGGGAAATTTTGAATTCAAATTTGCAATAAATTTTGAGAGGGGGACAAGAAAGGAGAGCAATAAATGCCCTGTTTGACTTGTCATGTTGAGGGAAAATGATTGTTTTAATAAATCAATAAAATTGATTTATTGTGCAAGTGGCTAGATCTAGATAATGCAAGTGGGATGGGATTAGCATTAGATTAGGATTAAATGATGATTATGCTGATTTAATGCTGATTGGGTGAGTTGACATTTTGGACTTTGGTAATTGATTTACTGAAATCAGAAAAGGATGGAAAATGATTTAAGATTTGATTTAAATGGCTTTTTGATTTTAAATAACCTTAGGCAATGAGATTATTTAAATGGATGAAGGTGATGAATGGATCTAATGCAATATCTAGTTCAATTGATAAATGATCCTAATCAAATGCAGAATGTTAGTTTTGCATGTCTACACCAAGTCCCTACATTATAAACCTTCAAGATTTCTATTGTTGGCATTCATTCCCTTAAGTCCCTATTCTTTGAGTTCCCCTAAGTCTCATTTTTTTACTTTTGGTATTTCCCTTCTTGGCACTAAGTTCCCCAAAGTCCCTATTCCTTGAGTTCCTTGAGTCTCAATTTTAGAACTTTATTTTTTGTACACCTTGCATCGTAATCCTCACTTCTTTTTTCCCACTTTCTAATCTACTCTTTCACATATGCATATTCCAATCATGAACATCATTGGAACCTCGTTGGTTGAATGTAAAGCCCCACCTACCCCTCTACACTTTTAAGGGTGCCATTAATGCCCATGATTGAATGTAATGGATGTACAAATCACTCAAATTCTACCAAAATATCACTGGAGTCCTCAAAGGCACATATTGATGGTAGTTGTTGTCATTGATATCAATGTTATTTGTTGGTTGTCATTGATGTCAACACTTGAGGAGATTTGTGTGAGATTGTTGGTAGTCGGTTGTCATTGATGATAACACTTGGTGATGATGCTTGGGAGTTTGTTGGCATTAGTTGGTAATGATGTCCTTGTTGTAGTTGGCATTGGTTGTTGTTGTTGACAATATTTAGTATGGGCTAACATTGATGTATGGAAGAGTTGTTGAAGTCCATGGTTGGATGTCATGCCTTATCTAAGAAGATTTGTTGAATTCCATGACTGGATGTCATACCTTATCTAATGTTTGCTAAAGTTTATGGTTGGATGTCATTGAGTATGATTTTTGTCAATAGAGTTAGTTTTATAATGATATATTAAGAGGAGGATTAGAAGCATTAGAAGTATTTCCGACAGTAAAGAGATGTTGTTAAAGGTGTACAACATGTCTTATGCTATCTCTTGATGTTCCTAATAAAGCATGTGTTGCTAAAAGAAATATTTGGCCTATGCAAGTTGCTTAAGTGTTTTTGGTTCAAGAAGCTGCTTTAAAGCCTATTTGGGAGAATGCTTTACATTCATCTATTGTTGAAGACATGGTCTTTTGGTATGGGATTCAAAGTTTTTGTTGTGTGGATGTTGCACTCCTGTCTTTTCAAGTCACTAATGTTTCCAAGGAGGTTTCTATAAATTACAGAAGGTTGGTAGTATTGTTGGTTGTTTGGACTAGTCCAATAAATGCTCTGCATTTCTCTACATTGATGTCTTTGCTCTTGCGGCTTGGTGAATGTGCTCTTAGTGTCTATGAAATGTTTTAGTTCCAATTTAATGTGATGAAGTGGTCCATAAGTTGTTTTGTTAATGTCATATCTCATTTTTTTACATTTTGTGCTTCCTGAATAAAGTATTTTGTTTGTGTTTGATTTGTGGTGGTTATTGATGGCATGGCAGTATGAAAGAAATGTATGGAAGTATTATTGGATGTTTTTAAAACAACCCCATGTGATTCACATGTTGTTGATTGGCCACTTTGGTGTTGCATTATGTCTTGAATTGGCTTTTTAGGTTATTTGTAGATATATGGCCGATACAGCTTGTTCTTTTTCTTGTGCCATGTGCTTGGGGGTCTACACCAAAATTAAAGATGGTTGTGATAGATTTGGGTCTTGATCTATCCTACTTGGGACCACATCAAGTTAATTCAATTGAAGGAATGTTTTAGGGTTGATTGGATATGTGCTTTATGTTTCATCTACACGTTTCCTTTGATGTCGACTTAGATTGATGTGTGCCAGTGTATGAATTATTTTGGGTCACATTGGAAGATGTAATAAGGTTGTTTTCGGTCCTCTCAATCATCAGGATATGATCGCATTATGCTTTGGTGGTTGACTTGTTGAATTCATTATGTATCTTCTTCTAGCCGACCTAATTGAAGTTTTGAAGTGTTGCGGTGGATATAAATACAAGACCATTTTGGATTCAACAAGACAAAGGAGTGTACAAGTCCAAAAAAGCAAGTGTTTGGAATGTATTGAATATCTAGCAGAGTTAGTGCTACATTGTGAAGAGGAAAGATCAAATGTTCTACAACGCCTCAGTCAACAAAGTGTTATGTTGATAAATATTATAATTCTCTCATAAAAAAATTGTATCCTACTTTGAGATAGTGAATCTCATTAGGTCCTTTTATCTTGCATCTGGAGTTATGTTTTCTTCAATACTGCAAGTCCTTTATATCTTGCGCTGAGGTAGCGAGCCTTAATTTACAAGTCCTCTTTAGCAGTGAGCCTTTATATTGTGAGTTAATTCTCGTTGTGGTTTCCCTCGTTGGGTTTTCCACGTAAATTTTGTGTCATCTTATCGATGTGTGTTCTTGTCTCTTTTATCATTCCTAATGTTCTAGTTAAGGTTAGGATTTTTGTATCTCTCATTGTTGATGGTTATTGAATTGGTTAAAGGTTAAACTATTACATCTTTCCTTGTTGATAATCTACTTAAGGACTTAAAGTTTGTATTGTGCTAAAGAACTCTTATTTTGAAAGGGTTTTTGTGTAGACTAATTCACCCCCCCCTCTCAGCCTCCAGGTGTGTTCAACAATTGATATCAGAGCCAAGTTCCTCTAAAGAAGCCTAACAACTTGGGGTAAAGATTTGGTATGGAACATAATGGTTCATACAAGGGTCCTAGGTTTGATAGGACTGATTATGATTTCTATAAATTAAGAATGGAAGGACACCTAAACTCCCTAGGGTTTGGTGTTTGGCAATCAATTAAAGATGGTTATACTACTCTTGTTACTTGTCCAACAGATCTTGCTGAAATGTGAGCTTCATTAGTTATAATTATTTCATGGTTTCTTTGGTCATTATATTAATGGTTGCCCCAAGTTCAATTAAGGTATTCTTAATGAGAGTTCCATTGATTTTGACATCCACTATAGGGCTCCCAAGATCTGCATACTTGTGGATAGCACCCACTTTGAAGCACTCAATAGCACCCTCATTGGCGTACTCAGTTCTCATTTTCTTCACAATTTCCATTCCTTTGTGGTGTCTTTCTTCTCTCTCGATCATCTATTGTCTTCTCTCTTCTCTATTTGGGCTTGCCATGTTCACTTTTCTTGCTAATTCAATTTGTTCTCTAATCTTTCTTATGGTTGTCTTACCCCCTTTTTCCATGGGTGTTTTTGATTTGGGATTACATTATTCCTTCTATTATTTCACACAGTAGTTATTTAGTATCTTTTCTTGTTGGTCACATATTTTCGAGGATCCCTTTTGAAATACCCCCCTTTCCATTCTCCATGCCCTTGGTGCCTAACCCCCTCTCACAGGGTAAGTGCCAAATGGATATATTTGCATACTTTCATATCTTCATTAATTATCTTTTATTTTTCTATGTCCAATTAAAATTTAAAATTTTGGGTGTTACTATTCTTTATATCACCTAACCAGGTCCCAACAACAAAACCAATGTTAGCAAGAAAACTGGGGAACACATATTGGTGTTCTAATCCCCAAGTACTTCCTGAGTATTGTAGTTTATACCCTGGACTCAGTCATATAAAGGCAACACTAGTTTGATCCAGACAAAGGATCAACTAATTAATTATATATTCATTGAATGACACATAATATCATATACATAGAATTCTGGTAATCATTATATTAATCACATTAAAGAGTACATTCATATATCTTCCCATATACTTTTCACACCTCTTTGCTTTCTTTACATTTAACTTTCTATATATTCATTCTTACACTTATATCTTCTCACATACAATTTCATACACAGGCTTCTACATATATTCCTCTTACATATATCTACATATTATTATTCATATATTTTCCTATATATATCTATAGGATGGGACGTGACCCATCTATCCTACTCCTACCCTAGATGGTATCTTTTTAATCTTAAGGTCTGCAAACTCTTTGCGAAAAGATGTGGTGGGATTTTCCTAATGGAGTCTACACTATTGCTCTTTCCTACCAACATATGCAAAGGACAATTGTTAATGCTAGAAGCTAGTCCCACACACATAAGGACCATACCCGTCGTAGCAATGCATAAGAAAATTCCATAAACACAACATATGAAATCAATGACCTTGCCCCATTATTGCTCCTGTAATCATTTTAAGATATCCTTGAGGAATAGTGGAATAGGACAATATGACAAATCAAGCAATAAAAAGACTCACTGACTCAATAACCATCAGATTTTCTTACCAAAAGGTAGTTGCTCAAAGTGGACAATGCTTATTGTAGTAAGGATGCATCCATTAAGGTATGATTATTTGGATAAGTTGTTGAAAGTGAGTTTGACAACTAATCAATAATTTTAGCATGAGTCTTTGATTTGTGGTTATTTTTTGAACACCTAATTTCTTTGAGTATTGCACAGTTTATTTTTGCTTGAATCTCTTGTCTAGGCAATTGACAATTTATGTGGTTATGATGACTGACTGTGATTCAAATTTATTATGGATGTATGAATGGTTTTTTTTATTATGGTTAGTGTAAAATAATGCTATGGTGTTTGTGAAAAAATTCCATCCTAATCTATTGTCAAAGATCCAATATAAACACTATGTTGAGGAAATGCCCCTAGTTGGATATAGGTCTTTATTTATTATGGGATGGATGTTGGTGTAAATAGGTGTTTTACCTATCTAGGTCCTATTTACATGTTAAGTCCACCTAGGTCCTAGGAGGGAATATTTTTAGTTAATGTTAATTGTCACTAGATTCTTATCTTATTTTTTGACATTTAATGCTTGTTTCATAGGTTATTTAATATTTGTTAAGGCAGTTGTCTCATTGTACAAGATTAAGACACTTTTAATGATATTGTCTAATCCTATCTCACAACTTGCCTTTATAAGCAAGCCATTATATGTACATCATAATTCAACATGGCAATCTTGCATCCATAATCGTAGCATGACATTTCTACCATTTCTCTCTTGTGGAAGTTATTATTGTCTTGCAAGTGATCCTAGGGTGTTGAGGAGTTCACCATAAACTCCTACAATGGATGTTGAGAAAATTATTATGACATGGGATGGAATGGGTTTGACACTAAATATCGATGATTGCAAACCATGATAGGGATGGTAATGTGTATGGAATGTATTTATTATGGGGGAAATGGATTGATCACTAATAGATGGTGGATAATGATCTCTACACATGGCGCTTATAAATAGGTTTTCACCATGGTACTTACTGAAGGTGCCACCGAAGTTGTTTTCACCATAGGGCAGATTATTTCTCTTTACTTCTTTTTTTTTTGTATTTTATATTTTTTATATTTTTTCTTTTTTTTTATATTTTTTGAATTGGAGTACTTTGAGGATCATGCAAAGAATTTCTTAAGGTGAACATTGTTGATAGGCTCATCTAGCAGTTCCTCTTTAGGTGTGGAAAGTCGGTATGCTCTTGATCCATAAGCTATTATAATAACAAAGGATCCCAACCAGTTAGACTTAAATTTCCCTTTTTTTCATGATCTTGTTGGTTCTTTTGATTTTCTTTGAGTACTAGGTCTCCTATCTCAAACTTGTATGAGATAACCTTCTTATTATAGCTATAACAAAGGAAGTTTTGATATGCTTGAAGGTGATTGAGTGCATTGAGATGCCTTTTGTGTAGCAATTCCAAGTCATGTAGTTTGAAAACTTTTTTTCTATATCATTGATGACATGTTGTAGAGAAACTCTTAGTGACGAAAGCTCGACCAATATAGGTCAAATTGCTTCAGCTCTAAAGATTAGGGAATAGGGGGTGGCTCTTGTGGATGTACAAATACTGGTTGGATAAGCCCACGAGGTAGGATTCAAATGGATATATCAGTCATGGGAAGCTTAATTGACTGCCTTTTCGAGGATTTTCAACATTGTTTTATTTGATGCCTCATCTTGACCATTACTTTGTGGATGACATTGTAACATCCACAACCTTATTACAAGGAAATTGCATGGAAATTTCAACTTCTTAGTTAAGAGTATTCATTCCTAAAAATAAGGAAAACAAAATTTCTTCAATAACATAGAATACATTTTCATAAATGAAACATGAATAAACATTTTTTATTTCTTTTCAATGTTTCAATCTAAAAAGTATATTTCACGATTCTTTTCAATATTATGCCATATAAACTTTTCAAGTACAAATGAATGCTAAGCAAATAGAGATTAGATTAAGAGATCCTTATCTGGATACTTTCATTCTTTTCGGTCTTCCAAGACTCGACAAGTCAACTACAAGAGGGAGAGCATCACCCAAGTGTTTTATCTCCAACCACAAACTTAATCGGTCCCTCGCACACCTTCAAATTGGAAGTGGCCATGCCCTTCAATGAAGGAAATAATTAATAACCCTCTATTAATAGCCATCTGAGCTTTGGTGTTTGTGACCTACTTAACCAATACCGTCTATCAACCATGGAAAACCTCCAACTATGACAGACAACTCTAATTGCATTAGGTATTTGGTACACAATGAACCGACATGTGCATATAGTGACTCATGCACCTACTTTGGCCAAAGTTGTTTTATATAAAAATACATTCGCTACTTACTTGGAGCAAAGTCGTATGTTCACCCACCCTACTCGACTTGGAGACTTATATGACCTTGTGATAATTCAAACTTACTATTTGATTATTGGATAACACTTCATGCAGAGTTTCGTCTTGGAAATTTCTTTATTTAAGTCATACTGCTAAGCACCTGTCAATCTCGAGCATTATAGTGCTCCTTAACTAATGTTCCTTTCGAGTATAGTACTACTCCTTGGCACCTGTCAATCTCGAGCATAGTACTATTCCTTATTAAATCATAATTCATCTAGGTTGTTAAGCCTTTCTAACTTTAGTACACCCATGTTACATCCACATAACAACTTGGGCCTTGGCAACCGCTGCATGCTCTAGTTCTTTTCTCATTAAGTCGATAAATGACTTGATTGGTTATACTTTATTGACCTAAAATACCCAAGTTACATTCCCATAACTTCTTGGGGCTTAGAAATTGTCGCTTATTCTAGTCTTTCATAATAACCGTGGGATTTTTTACTCTCCCATTCTAAGCATTAATAGTAGATACTAATGACCCATGGTCTTTAACTAGACCCTCTTGGTCACAACAAACAATATTGACAAAATTTTCATCATATATAAACAATAAATATTATTCTTGAACTAAAGATTCCTTCCTCATGTTATAATCTCAGATGTTCAGTGTTTAGTTCCACTATAGAATCCTTTCTTATAATATGAAGACTCACTAAGTAACAACTCATTTGAGTTGATAATTATTTCTAACTCGAACACCAAAGTTACTTTCAAGTAACTACCTGGATCTTGGCTTCAACCACTTGTTTCAAATCCTTAGCATAACCCTTGAGAGCTACTACCCTCGTAATATAGTGGTTAATCAAATCTTGACCCATCTAGTCATCATAAGGTATACTGATTCATATAATAATCTCTCGTAGTGAAGGTTAAATCTTCCAATAGGAATATAGCTACCTTTAAGTTCTGACCTATCATGGTAACATTGTAATCTTATGTATTAAGGTAAAACCTTTGTAGACCAGCTAGTTCTACTAATATAAGAATTATATTCATTAAAGCTTACCTCCTAAGGTGGTCACATTAATCCACACGTGCTAAGGTTTTCGCAATCAAGATAATTTCAAACTCATAAGTAAAATATGACACCCCTGTTGTGATACTAGCAACGTTGAATCCAAGGCACTTTCCCTTTGAATCTAGTCCATGTTATTTCATATAAACAATCATATGCTATTCCTAAGGTAAGTAATTCTTAAGGATGACTCCTACGCCACCATACTGACCTAATCATGGTCATGCGAAGACTTATAATTTTGCTTCGCATTTTTAAGAAACTATAATTACCATTTCAACAAGGAAATACTTTCCTTCTATCTTACTAAGTATAGAAAATTCAAAATAAATTAACTGAAAATTAGTGTTTTGCACACCTGTCATGACCCTCTTTTTGTTAAAACTTTAGACATATTATAATTTTGTGTGGTAATATTATGTAAGTGGTTTTATACAATTAATTTATGTGTGAAGAAGGTAGAGACTAAATAAAGAACCATTTTTTTTATTAAATACACACTCCTAAAAAGGAACGAATAAAAGTTAACAATATTAATAAATAAGTGTTTCATTAATAATTTCAGCACATGGTGTTGGAGAAATGGAAAAACAAGGAATAAAATAATTTTGAATAAAAATTAAGTCATTATGTGACAAGTGTCCCCATCCTATCCTAAGTATTATTAATTAGCACAATCTATTTTTGTACCTTGGAATTTTACCCCACTCTAATGTGCAAAATAACTAAAAATGCAAGTGGAAAAATACTAAAAACACTTCAAAGATTAGCCTAAAGAGTGATCAAACAAGGAAAGGAGATGAAATACAAACGTAAATCGATTATACCTTCCTTGTTGTTGAAGACTCCTTGGTTGGCCCTTGATTTTGATGAATTTGTATGCTTCTTGATGACTCTTGATGTGGCTAAATGGAGGATTTGACTATGTGGTTGGATGCAAATGAAGATGGATGAAATTGATGGCTAAATGAGTGCACAAAATGGCAGCATTTAGTTGCAAAATGGCTAAGTCTTGAAAATTCCCTTAAGGAGGGGGTATTTATAAGAGAATTTGAATTCTCTAGAGAATTCAACGGTGGATATTCATCCAACAAGGTCAAGATGAAGGGCTATGGTGAGTTGAGAACTCACAAGCCCTCACATCTTGACATGTGGATGGTGAAGTGGCTAAGGGGAGATGAGGTGTAAGTGAGGTGGCCAAAAGGTAAACGAGGTGGAGGAAGGACGAGTACCTTCCAAGTACATTGGGAGACGGGAAGAATCTTGGGTGAATAAAAGTGAATTTTAAATTCACAATGATTGGAAGAATCTAGTGGATAAGATAATGTTCCCAAAAGGTGGGAGTTTGTCACATGTGACTTGATGTGACAAGTCAAAGGTTCTAGAAGATGCATGGGAAAAGGGGA
>VDFB02327088.1:0-13604 GCA_007258455.2 Sequoia sempervirens
CATTCCTGATCAGCTTGATGATGATGGAGAGCTAATTCAGAATCATGACTATGAATCTATGAAAGATAAGCCTGTTGGTGGGATTGATTGGCTAAAGGAAGAGAAGAATGAATTGGAACAAATCCATGCTCTTGTGATCAGGTATACTAAATTGTGGATCGAGCATAAGATATGGGAACTGGACAATGAAGGAAAATAATATACCTATGATCTAATGGGAAATATGAAGTCCCAATCCACCTCTAAAGAAGATGCGAAAAACCCAAAAGGAAAGGAAAAGGTGGGTTCTCCCTTCAAGGTCAAGATCACAGGTGCTCAAGCAGAGGCTAAGAAGGAAAAGAAGAGGAAGCCTAGTGCTAAAAGGAGGAATGTTGACTCTAAAGAGAGGAAATATACTCAGGAGGAAGAGCATGAAGAAGAAGGAGAAAAGGATAGCCTCCCTATGCCAAAAAGGAGAAGAGTTGCAAAGACTTCAAGAAAGCAAAGTGGACAGCCTAAAGGAAAAATTGAGGACACAGGACCACAGGTGATAGATGTAGAGAGCTCTGGAGAAAAGACACAAGTTTACACCAAGAAGGCTAGGACTCCTTCTCCAAAGCAGAGCCTGGTAAAAGAGATTGCTCCTACAATTTCCTCTGTTGTGCCACAACAAGATGGCGTTTCTACCATTCCTTCAACCCAGGAGCTACAAGATGAAGAAAAGGAATTGACAGAGGCTGTTGGTGATGATATCCATGAAGGTGAAGGCACCGAGGAATTCAAGGATGGGGATATTCACAATATTGAGATAGAGATTGGTAATATTTTATAGACTTCCTTGGCATCCTATGAGAAATCACCAGCTAATGATGAAGAAGAGAAACCCACAGAAGAGGAATAATGCACATGAAAGGAATCCCTCCCCAATTCAAGTAAAAACAGAAACACTAGATCAAGAGGACAGTCAAAATCCAGAGGAAAATAGGGAGGAAGATAAAGGAAAGGATAAAAGTGAAGAGCTCCCCTTGGTGCATAATGTAGATGTTGAGCTCTCTGTAGGTCAATTAGAATAGGAGAAACAAGGTGAGCAATAGTCAGGTGTCTCTACTCCTAGTTGGCTCAATGAAAGATTTAAGAGCAAGTAGATAGTTATGGATGATACTCCTCCTAACTGGGATGAACTCTTAGCCAATATTGGAAGGTGGAAAATGAAGAAGGCTAATGTGATTTCCAAAATCACGAGATGAGACATACAATAGAATAACCCATGTTGCTATTCTTGTAGTTGACAAAAGCAAAGGTGAGATAGCTCCTCAGGATTACACCATTCAAACAATAAATTCGGGGCCTACAAGTAAGGAGAAAGAATAGTTCTAGGAGTCCTCTCAGACTATCCTTAGGAGGTTAGACAAAGAGACAAAGGAGAAGGAAAGGTTGTAGAAATAGTTGAATGATGTATATAGATATGTGTAACATCTGATGAAGCCACTGCAGACTGTGGGAAGTGAAGGAGTTGCCCTTGAAGGATTGTTGCCTCAAGAGGCATTAAGTGAACTTGAGAAGATGAAGGCTTATACATAGGCTACTCATGAATGGTTGCAAGGAGTGATGATTAGAGGAGACAATATGATAAAAGAGATTGTGTCAACTTGTGGGGATGCACATAGGTCATTTGAGTGGCTGCAGAATGTGTTGGGGAAAGATTAGTTTGATGTCGACCTCCTCCTGCATAAAACAAAAACCATCATGGAGTATACTAAGGAGAAATTAATAAGTGATGGAATTTTATCTTCCTCAAAGGTTTCTGAGCCTTGGGAATGGTATGAGGCCCTGCAAATCAAACAAAGGGTTCTCAATAAAGTTCATAAGCATGGACAACAGGTAGGAAATGCATTGAATGATATTTATAATAGATTTATTTCATTCTTTGAGATAATGACTGGGAGGAGAAGGTTTGCACTGAAGAATTTGAGCTTAGAGCAATTGAGGAAATGGTGGCATTGATGATGGTCCAATCACAACTCACCGTTTAGATGATGCATCCACCTATGTTACTGTCATGGAGAAATATCAAGATATCAAGGTGGAATGGGATAAGGTCGTCAAGCAATCAAGGGAGGAGATTAAATCTATTGAGAGGAAATTCAAAGTGTTGATCACTCCACCTTTGGCCAACTTAGAGGGGATTTCTCTCAAGGTGCAAGACAAATTGGATCGAGATAAGGATAAGGGGCCAGTTAATGAATGACTACATCAAAATTTGTGCTTCCTATTATTTCTTCACATTTTCTACATGCATTGGATCGAGCTACATTGGAGAACCCAGGCTGACCTAGATGAGTCCCAAACATTTAATGCTATATTTATCTTTGTTCTAGGACTTCTTGGGCAGACTTGTTTGTGGCCAATTATTATTGTAACTCCAATTGGGCCGACATACCTTAGGATTTCTATAAGTGTGGCATTTTTCCTCATTTGTAAGGGCTAGATAGTTACACATTAGAGCAAATTAAGCAGTAGAGCAAGAGTTAGAGCTAGGAGTTAGTTTTATTTTGAAGCAAGTGTTGTGACATAGAACATTGGAATTGTTGCTACTTTTGGATGATTCAATACAAGCGAAGACATTGTGCCTTGGTGATCTTTCTTGTGTTGGCTTATCTTCCATGGTTCTTGTTGTTCTATCTTTTGAAATTGCTCAAAGTTATTTGATATATGTTATATTTAAGGTTAGATATGATTCAATGGTGTTTATGGTTTGATGCTTGAAGTGTTTGTAGCAATCCATGATCCATCCTTTTTATAGCTAGTTGATTGTGAGTTGCTTTGTAAAGTTAACCTGGACCTTAATATGGATTGTGCTTAGTTCAATTGTGAAAGTTTGTTCATTTCAATTGCATTAGGGTTGTTTTGAATGAATGTTCTTGATCTAAAAATCTTGAATGCCATAGAAGATAGCACTATTTCTATAAGATTGTAGGTTCATCTGGGTTAACCAGGAATTAGTTTTTAGGGATTGGTCCACTTCAAGTATTTTATCATTTGCATTATTAGTCTTAGAAGTAGTTTTAATTCTAGAAATCTCTCTGAAACCCTTATCTTTTGCTGTTTCTTTTATCATCTGGGTTAGATTTAGGATTTGAAGTATCATCATAGTGCTAGATCTGATAAGTTTAAGATTCAATATTTGTTTGTAGTAAGGTACCTTTGTGATTACCAACATTTTTACATTTATCACTGAGTTGTTTATGCATTGTCAAGACCTGACATTAGAGACCTTGGGGTTATCTCTTGAGGCTTGTTGATAGAGATTTACCTTTCAAAAGAGATAGGATTTCCATATTCTATCTAAGTTGTTGCTGTGTATAAAACACCATCAAAAGATTGGTGTTAGAAGGAGGGCCTGAATAAGCAAGATGGATCAATTTTTTTCTTCCATTTCTCCCAAGAGATTTAGAAGAAGATCCAGATCTGCTCCAAGAGAAGAGGAATTTCAAGAACTACAACCATCTACCAGGTCAAGAAGGACCAGAAGAGGAGGAGAGTGATCATCCACCTAACCACTTCCATCATCCTCTTCATCCTCATCTTCATCAAGTTTATCTTCATCTGATTCTGAAGCTATCCCTATTCATTAGCCTCAACAAGCCATAAATCAACCATTACCACCCCCACCTCCACCAATGGATTTTTTGGCTAATAATCCATCCCCATTATCCTTCAATAATTACAATTTCATGCCCAAGAACCCTGAACACTTCTATTCTAAGTTCCATACTAATGATCCCAATAGGATGACAGAGGAACATATCAAGATTTTTTAGACTTTCCTTAGAGATAGGGGAATCAACCATGAGGATGTTGCATGCAGGCTCTTTCCTTATTCCCTAGGGGAAGATACATTCTACTAGTACAATCATTTTCCTATTGGATCTATTCATAGCTAGACTGAACTTGATACTGCATTCCTGCAAAAGTTGAAAATTCCTATTAGTGCTAATGAGCTCTATCTATAGTTCACAAAAGTCAAGAGAGAAGTCAATGAGCCTATAGGGTCTTTTAATAACATATTCCATCGAGAATATACCAGGTTACAAAGTCCCTATGTTGTAGATGATGCCACTACTTTAGAAGTCTATTATGAGGGTCTGGATAGCCTGACAACTACCTTCCTAAAATGGAGACCTAATCCTCCAAATGACCTATTGATGGATACACAAAAGCTATTAAGGTTAGTACTGATTTGAGACAATATTTATCTAGGCCTTTACCATCACTAGGACCTATTGCTTACCTAGGGCAAGTCCAGGCCATCAATCAAGCTCTTACCAATCATACCCCTATTATGAACCCAATACCTCAATTGCCTTTGGTCCTTCATCCAAGACCCCTTATGAATCAAGCCCCACCCACGGTCAACTACCCTCAGCAAAGTGTTAATAAACCTCTTCACCCACAACCTCAGACTAGTTTCCCCACATATTTGTAGAATTTTGAGGTATTAAACCAGTCACTGAGCTTTGGTGTTGCAACAGGATACCCTCAGAATAGTGTGAACCAGACTCCATATAATAATCTTGACAAGGAAAGGTTGGATGAACTGACTCAACAAGTGAAGAAGCTGAACATGGAGGTCACTTATCTAAGAGACCATAACAATCAACTCTATTCTACTTAAAGGAGTATGTAGTCCAACCATAATAGGGAAAATCGGGAGCCTCAACAAGGACATCACTTTGACCGGGGACAACACTTTGAGAGAGGACATAATCATGAAAGAGGACAACCCTCTAGCCAAAATTTTGATAGAGGGCAAGCTGGTGGACAAGGATTTGACATAAGACAACCACCTAGATAGAACATGACTTGGAACATGAGGCCTAACAATGAAGGTGTCCCTACCCCTTTGGATCAACCAACTAATAAGGAGAAGCCTCCAAGCGGTGTGTATCTGGCTAAAGCAACTCTATTAGGTGGGTGTAGGCTCCATAAAACTAGTCAACATTCTCGAAAGTTAGACTGTCCTCGAAGTTCTAGACAACTACTTCATTTTTCAAGATATGTAGAGAATAATGCGAAAGTAACTAGGATTTGGCACCATCTACCCCTTATGAATCACCCTAGTGCTAAATCATGCCTTTTCCTACCTAAGTGAGTGTTTTAACCCGGCTATATCGTGGAAGCAAGATGAAAGAGGCAAATCAAGTGTGCAATAGGATGAGATCACATATTGCTTAATGAAAATCCTATGAATGGTAATGGTCCCGGATGAGGAAGAAACTTATGTTGAGGAAGTGCATATCCCAAATCCAATTAATCAAGAAGTATGACTTGAGAGACCCAAACAGATTCACAAATGGAGGCTCTGCCTCTCACCACTTTCTATCCCTCCAAACAATTTCACCATACCTCCAAAACTCTAATGCCAACAATAATCTAAACTATCCACATGTGCCTAAGCAAAGATTCATCAAATGAAGGATAGGCACAAGTTGGGGTCAAAGAAAGAGTGCAGATACTAGCAAAGCATTGGTGGTGGAATGTCTCAAGGAGGCTCCTACTCATATGAGCACAAAGCAACCGGTTGCATATGCTGTAGAAGAACTCAAGAAGCTAAAAGGTAAGCCTCTCTACATTTTAATTATTGAGTCCTTTGATATTAGAAATGCAAATCTAGAGCTTACAAGTAGAATTCAAGATGTAAAGACAGACCTATGAGGTGGAAGTGTCAATAGATTTAGTTCTCAAGTATTAAAAGATCAAAATCAGGTTCATACATAGCCTGGAGAAAAAGGGAAAGAAAAAGATAAAGGTCAAGTTGCTCAGGTTGATACTCCCCTAACTTTGTTCTAGGGTAGAACATAGACTCCTCCATTTTTGATTTCTGTTCACTTGTTTGGAAAGAATGTGCATAATTGCTTGCTAGATTTAGGTGCTTCCACGAATGTGATGCCCTTTGTTTTCTGTAGAGCCTTAGGCATTACCCTTGCTATCTCCCAAAAGAAAGTCACTCAACTGGAAAAAATTGAAGTTAATGTTGTAGGGAATTGAACATGATCCCTATGCAAATTTCCTGGAACCCCAAAATTCAACAAGTCATTAATATATAGGTAGCAGACATACCTGACACTTATGGTCTAATTTTAGGAAGGGACTTTACTAAGGCTTTGAATGGATATGTATCAATCGATCAATCCCACATGTGGCTTCCTTGGAAGGGAGTACCAAACCAGATCAGGATTGAAAGAGAGCCTAGGATGAAGTTTGTGATTACAGAATATCAGAATACTTCAAATGAAATATTGATATCAAGGGTAAGCATGTGAAACTATGTGCTGGCAGCTCCTATTGAAGAGTCTGATGTAGAATAAATTCTTATGCTGCATACTACACCCATTGATCTTACAACATAATCTAGTAGTACTGGAGCCCTAGTGGAACCAATTAATGATGATGATCCTGAAGATAACTAGCTCAGCTTGCTGGATAATTTTCAAGAATTCATCCAGAAGTGTGTTGAAGATCAAATTCATCTAGGTAGAGGACTAAATTTTGAGGAGTTACTCTTGCCCAATTGAATCAAGCCCTACCCACGGTCAGCCACCCTCAACAAAGTGTTAATAAACCTCTTCACCCACAACCTCAGACTGGTTTCCCCACATATTTGCAGAATTCTAAGGTATTAATCAGTCACTGAGCTCTGGTGTTGCAACATGATAGCCTTAGAATAGTGTGAACAAGACTCCATATAATAATCCTAACAAGGAAAGGTTGGATGAACTGACTGAACAAGTGAAGAAGCTGAACATGGAGGTCACTTATCTGAGAAACTAGAACAATCAACTCCTGGCTACTCAAAGGAGTATGCAATCCAACCATAATAGGGAAAATTGAGATGCTCAACAAGGACAACACTTTGATAGTGGACAACACTTTGAGAGAGGACATAATCATGAAAGAGGACAACCCTCTGGCTAGAATTTTGATAGAGGGAAAGCTGGTGGACAAGGATTTGATAAAAGACAACCACCTAGACAGAACATGACCTGGAACATGAGGTCTAACAATGGAGGTGTCCCTACCCCTTTGGATCAGCCAGCTAATCAGAAGAAGCCTCCAAGCAGTGTGTATTTGGCTGAAGCAACTCTATCAGGTTGGTGTAGGCTCCATAAAACTAGTCAACATTCTAAGTTAGACTGTCTTGAGTTCCAGACAACTGCTTCTATTTTTCAGTATGAGGTGGAGAATAATGCAAGTAACTAGGAGTTGGTACCATCTACTCCTTATGACTCACTTTTGTTGGTGCTAAATCATGCTCCTTTCCCTTGAAGTGAAGAAAATGGACCTGAAGAAGATTTAGGGAATCAAGAGGAAGAGGAAAATCAAGTGTGCAATGGGGATGAGATCATACAGTTGTTTAATGAAAATCCTGTGAATGATAATGGTCCCAGGGATGAGGAAGAAACTTATGTTGAGGAAGTGCAGACATTCCAATGACCAATCAAGAAGTATGACTTGAGAGATCTGCCAAACAGATGCCCACAAGTTGGAGGTCTGTTCACCACTTCTATCCCTCCAAACAATTTCACCATACCTCCAGATCCTAATGCTAGCAATAATCTAACCTATCCACATGTGCCTAAGCAATATCTATCAAATGAAGGATAGGCGCAAGTTGGGACGTCAAAAGGAAAGAGTGCAGATACTAGCAAAGATAGGGTGGTGGAATGTCTCAAGGCGGATCCTTCTGATATGAGCATAGAGCAACTAGCTGCATATGTTGTAGAAGAACTCAAGAAGATAAAGGTAAGCCTCTCTACATTTGAATTATTGAGAGTCCTTGATATTAGAAATGCAGTCCTAGGAGCTTACAGTGTGAATTCAGTATTGCAAGATAGATCGATAGGTGGGAGTGTCAATAAAGCATCTAGTTCTCAAGTATTAAAAGATTAGAATCAGGTTCATACATAGCCTGGAGACAAAGGGAAAGAAAAAGATAAAAGTCAAATTTCTCAGGTTGATACTCCCCTAACTTTGTTCCAGGGTAGAATAGAGACTCCTCCATTTCTGATTTTTGTCACTTGTTTGGAAAGAATGTGCATAATTTCTTGCTAAATTTAGGTGCCTCCACCAATGTGATGCCCTTTGTTGTCTATAGAGCCTTAGGCATTAACCTTGCTATCTCCCAAAAGAAAGTCACTCAACTAGACAAAATTGAAGTTAATGTTGTAGGGGAATTGAACATGATCCCTATGCAAATTGCCTCAAACCCCAAAATTCAACAAGTCATTAATATATAGGTAGCAGACATACCTGACACTTATGGTCTGATTTTAGGAAGGGACTTTACTAAAGGCTTTGAATGGATATGTATCAACCGATCAATCCCACACATGGCTTCCTTGGAAGGGAGTACCAAACTAGATCATGATTGAAAGAGAGCCTAGGATGAAGTTTGTGATCACAGAATATCAAAATACTTCGCATGAAATATTGATATCGGAGGTAAGCATGGGCAACTATGTGCTGGCAACTCCTATTGAAGAGTCTGATGTAGAAGAAATTCTTATGCTGCATACTACACCCATTGATCTTACAACAAAATCTAGTAGTATTGGAGCCCTGGTGGAACCAATTAATGATGATGATCCTGAAGATAACTAGCTCAGCTTGCTGGATAATTTTCAAGAATTCATCCAGAAGTGTGTTGAAGATCAGATTCATCTGGGTAGAGGAATGAATTTTGAGGAGTTACTCTTGCCCAATTGGTGTAGAGTTCACAATGCCTCTCACTTAGAATTGGAATGCTGCTTGTGCCAAACAATAGTAGAATAGGTACATAACTGTATCAACCCTACTCCAACAGTTAGGATTGATATATAGAGTATTCAAGAGGATCCCAAAGGAAAGAAGGTGATGCTTTCTGAAGAGCCTTCCAACAACAATAGTACAAGGGATACAACAAAGAAATATGGAGTTGCTGGTTGTTGGACCTTAAGGTTTGATGGATCCAAATCAAAGCAAGGTGTTGGGGCAGGTTTTGAATTGATTAGTCCAAGAGGTAAAACTTTCTTTGCTGCTCATCGACTTCAATTTCATTGTACCAATAATGTAGCAGAATATGAGTCTTTGATTCATGGGTTGCTTATGGTATTGAGGAAAAAGGTTAAGATTTTGCAAGTCTCTGAGGACTCTAAGTTAGTGGTCAAGCAAGTTAGAAAGCAATACTCATGTCATCATAGAAGGATGACCAATTATAGGCATAGAGTATGGGACCTTATTGAGGGATTTGATGCCTTCAACATTCAGGTGATGCCACGTAGTAAGAACCAAACTGTAGACTCTTTGGCCCAGGCAGCTAGTACTTTGCAGCCTTTGTCCCTTTCTAGGTTGAAGAAGTTTACTATGGAGCTAACTCTAGTACCGTCAGTACCTGACAATGTGACTAACCTTCAGGTATTTGAGGATGACAAACATATCTTGTATTTTATCACAAGTTTAGATTTCTTTACTTCATAGATCATTGATGAAGCTGAATCCCAAGAAGCAGAGATGGATTTAGAAGGGGTCATTAATTTGAAGACTAATACTATTCTGAGGGGGATGGTGCAGCTAGAGAGGATTTTTGATCTGGATTAGGTCAGAGATCAAGAGTAAGATGCTAAGAAAGAGTTCATCAGTGATCAGTGTGAAACATACATGGGGACTCAAGATCATATCAAGAATGTTTTTATTGGTAAGGTGTGTACTCCAACAAAAATAAAATGTATCATTGACACTCTGCATACATATCAGGATGTGATAGCCTAGAGTTACGAAGACTTGAAGACATATGACACTTCAATTATCACACATACTATCCCTCTAAAGCTAGGAGCAAGACCTTTTAGGTAGAGGTAGTGACCAATTAATGCCCTATTGGAGCCGGTCATCCAAAGGGAAGTACAAAAATTACTGTTAGCTCACATCATATTTCCGGTAAGACATTCAACCTGGGTTGCAAATCTGGTTCTAGTGAGATAAAAGTGGAGAGATCAGATTGTGTGTTGATTTTAGGAACCATAATAGGGCATTAGAAAAGGATAACTATCCAGTCCCTCCATTGGATGAAATGCTTCAGATTGTCAATGGATCTCAAATGATGAATTTTCTTGATGGTTACTCTGGATATAACCAAATTATGGTACAATATGAGGATAGGCATAAGACTTCCTTTACTACAAAATGGGGAACTTTTGCTTACAGGAGAATGCCCTTCGATTTGATCAATGTTGGAGCTACCTTCCAGAGAGCCATGGACATTGATTTTAAGGACATAATTGGTAAGTGCATAATCATTTATATGGATGATTTGACAGTCTTTTCCAAAAAGCGAGTTGACCACATAGCAGACTTGTGCAAAGCGTTTCAGAAGTGTAGAGAATTTGGCATCTCTCTTAATCCAAAGAAATGCATCTTTGGAGTTATCAAAGGAAAACTGCTGGGACACGTTATTTCAAAGAAAGGGATTGCTATTGACCTTGAATGAGTCGAAGCCATACTCAAGATTCAACCATTTTCTAGCAAGAAGGAAATGAAATCATTCTTTGGCAAGATTAACTTTGTAAGGAAGTTCATCACTAGGTTTGCTGAAATAGTCAAGCCATTGAATGCAATGTTGAAACAAGAAGCTAAAGTTGAATGGAGTGCAGAGGAAAAAGAAGCATTTGTGGAAATCAAGAGAGCTATTACTGAAGCCCTTGTATTGGTAAGTCCTGATTATGCTAAGCCTTTTTACATATACTCATTTGCTTCTGACCACTCTTGTTCTAGCATGTTGACCCAAAAATCTGAGCAAGGGAATGAGCACCCCATAGAATTTATGAGTGCACCTCTAAAAGATGTAGAACTAAGGTACCCAAGTGTGGAGAAGTAGTCCTATGCCCTAGTTAGAGTTGTGAAGAAATTTAGACACTATATTTTGAGGAACAAGGTCTTTGCAATAGTTCCCGATCCTCTAGTCAAGCTGTTGCTGATGCAAAATGAACTTGGAGAACACAAAGCTAAGTGGGTAACTATGTTGCAAGAATATGATATTGAGATTCAACCCATGAAGCTAGTGAGAGGACAAGGGCTAACTAAGACAATGGCATAAATGGGTCCAGACCTCACAACTCAACACTATCACCTCCAAGATGTGTCCCTAGGAGATTGGTATGATGATATTATCTATTATCTCTTGAATCAACAATGTCCTGAACATCTTAATTCAGTACAAAGGAGAGATTTGCATTTGAAAAGTGGCAGTTTTATGATGAAAGGAGTTGTTCTATACAAGAAAAATCATGAGGGTGTCTATCTGAGGTGCGTGGGAAAAAGAGAAGCTGAAAGGGTTATGACAAAATTTCATGATAAATATGGCACTGGCCATGGATCCACACCTTCCACTGCAAATCAAATTCTGAGGGCTGGTTATTATTGGCCCACATTGTTTAAAGACACACACCACCATGTCATAACTTGTCATGTGTGTCAGATTTCAACAATCAGGGAGAAGCATGCAACTCTTCCACTTCAACTAGTGTAAAATTGTTTGCACAATGGGGGTTGGACTTCATAGGTCCAATCAATCCACCTTCTTCTACAAGCCATAGGTATATTCTTATAGTTACTGACTACTTTACAAGATGGATTGAGGCTCTTGCTTGCAAACAATGTACTTCTAAAGTGGTAATCAATTTCATTGAATCAGGTATTATTAATCGCTTTGGATGTCCTTTGTCTTTAGTTTGTGATAATGGTCCTACATTTGCTTCACTCAAATTTTCTAATTGGGACTTTGATCATGGAATCATTATAAAGTTTACATTCAATTATTATCCACAAGGCAATGGTTTGGCTGAGTCTTCCAATTAGAACCTCTTAATAGTCATCCATAAGTTATTAGAGAAGAATCCCAAGGATTGGCACACTCAACTTAGATTTGCTCTCTGGGAAGACCGTACAAGACAAAAGAACTCATTAGGGACCTCTCCTTACCACCTTGTGTATGGCTTGGAACTTGTCTTTCCCATTCAATTGAAAATCCCCACTTTATAGTTCATTAATGAGTATTATGATGAAGGGGATAGATGTGAATCCTGCTTGGTATAGTTGTTACACCTTGAAGAAAGAAGAGATGAAGCCCTAGAAAATTTTTCCAAACATCAAGGTGTGGTCAAGAGATGGTTTGATAGAAGAGCCAAGGTTAAAGCCTTTAGAATCTTTGACTTGGTTCTCTACTGGGATAAAGCACATGACCAAAAAGGGGAGCATGGAAAATTTGATAAACTTTGGCTCGACCCTTATCAGATCTCAAAGATTCTGGGAGATAATGCTTTGCACTTGAAAACTCTCACTGGAGAGGATATCCCACTGCCTGTCAATGGGTAGTACCTGAAGAATTACTTCCAATCCTAAGCTATTTAGAACTTTTTCCTTGTACATAGTTAGGGTAGGTTTCCTTTCTATTTTCTTTGTTTTTGATTTTGGTTAGAGTAGGTTTCCCTTTCTGTTTTGCTTTGTTTGTTTGTTGTTTTTGGTTAGTTTAGGTTTTCTTTTGGTTTGTTTTGATTTTTCTTCACTCTTTCTTTGGGTCTTTTTTTTTTCTCTTGGGTGTGTTGCATCTGCATGACAATTATTTTATTATCTGGGACTATTCTGAGTATTTCTCTTATAAACTTCAATCATTTTTCTAGAATTAATTGGTGAAAGTCCTTTATTTGGTGTCATATGTATTAAGTGCTATGAGTGGATGAGTCATGGGTTAGGTTAAATTTGGAATGTATTTGGGTCTCATATTTATACATAGATCTTTAAAATTCCAAGGTGGCATAGGATCCTTATGATGTCTGGTTAGGTGAAAAATCTTATTTCTGCTTCAGCGCCACTGTGGTTCTCATCCCTGAGTGTGAACTTCATTGTTCACAAGTTGAAATAAGAGTGAAAAGAAAAGAAAGATCAAAAGAAGAAAAGACAAAATATTGAAAATCAAAAGAATGAATTCAACTTATCAAGAGTATTCAAGTATCTCTACCGTGGCTATGTATGCTTGGATGACAGTAGAGCTATGCTTGGGAGGACCACAACGATAACCTCATTGGAGCTATGGATGCCTGACTGGCAACGAGGCTCTATCCAAAATGCTTTTGAAGTTAGAATATTTATGTAGCCTAGTCATACCAAATTTGGGTTCCTATTGCAACCAAGGAAAAGGAAATCAATACATGAGCACACACTTTGACCTTGGTACAAAAAAGGTTTGCTTGCCTATGGGTTTTGAAGCTCTGCCCAATTAGTGACCCAATGTAAGGATTGAAACCAGGGATTCTACGTTCTTGATTCCAGTTTGTCATCAAAATGTTTTGGAGCATTTTCCCAGCTGGAGTCGCCATTTATTGTTTAGTTTTTGTACACTCGCCCTGCTGAAAGTAGGGACCCTCTTTTTCTTTTGTTTCTGGTGCTTTGGCCCTTTGGTTTTGAGGATTTGGTTGCTTTGGCATGTGCTTGAATGATTATCTTGCTTGTGCAAATACCCCTTCTGAAGTAACACTTTGAAAATCTTGAGTCTTGGGGCATATTTAGGGTCTTTCTCTATTTTCGGGAAAATT
>VDFB02327089.1:0-17880 GCA_007258455.2 Sequoia sempervirens
CCATTGGAAAAATATCACAAAGAACACTGTCCTTATACTCACCTATTTGAAAATCTACCATATCTTGCTCATTCACTATCAATGATTGACCATTACTTAACCAAGAGACCTTGTAGGGAAAATCATGAGGGATTCTTTTCAAATTGAGTTTATTGACCATTTCATAAGAAACCATGTTTTCAGTGTAACCTGAGTCCACTACCATCCTACATACCTTACCTTGTACCTTGAAATTGATTCTGAAGAGTGCTTTCCTTTGTAGGAGTTCTTCTGGAATTGATACCTTGAGCAATGTTCTTCTAATCATCAAACTCTCTCCAACTTCTGATGTGAGATTAATAATAGGTGAAGTCACACTCTCCTCATCTTCATGCACTAATTGATTCCTCCTTTCTCCACCATGAGAGCTTGAGTATTTCCTTTTAGGACACTTGAAGGATGGATGTCCAGGTTGGTTGCAAGTGTAGCATCTTCCTGAAAATGCATTGTTGGAATTCCTACCTCCTCCAAATCTACCTCTTCTACCTCTCCATCCACCTCTAGAATCATATTGCTCTTGGCCTTTCATGGAATCCTCTTGATTATCATTGGTTGTCTTTGAACTAGACATGAATCATCTTCCTCTTGATGCACCACCTCTGCCTCTAACTGCTTTGTCTTGCCTTCTCTTCAATTTCTCCTCCACCCTGATAGCCATTTGATAACAATCCTCTACACTCCTAGGGTTAGCCAAAACCAATTCATCCTGTATATTAAGCCTTAAACCACCAATATACCTAGAAATTTTTTCATCTTTGTTCTCATGATGACCAGACCTTAGACTCAATTTATAAAACTCCTCAGTATAAGACTTAATATCCATTTCCCTTTGTCTTAAGTTTTGTAATCTCTTAAACATTTGAACTTGGTGATCTTTGGGTAAGAATTTACCTTTGAGTTTAGATATCATCTTGTCCCATGATGTGATCTTAGACTTTCCTTGTTTCCTCCTCTCAAACTGAAAGTAATCCCACCATACCAAAGCATGACCTTGCAACTTAGTCTTTGCAATCCTTACTCTTTGCTCCTCAGGAACTTCTTCACATTCAAAATAATTATCTAATGCACGGCAATCGGTCGAGTAGTTCTTCATCTATTTAGACTACCACATATTTAGAAACGTAAGTTTTACTTTTTATGACATCTCACCTTTCACTACCTTCCTTAACTGCAATTCTTTTGAGGTCCTCACGGATCAAGTTCTACTTCCATGTCTTCAAATTCATCTTCTTCACTCTTCCACCATGTGTCTCCTCTCTTCCAGCATCTCTTCTCTTGTTTTTCTCCAGGGCTATGACTCTCTCTTCCAACTCTTTGAGTTCTCTTGCATGCCTTTCCTTCATCTCCCTCATCTCTTTAGCCATATCTTTGCTATTTGGAGGCATCTTTTCAACCTTTTCTTTTCTTCAACCTGAAAAATGCAAACCAAAACCTACTCTGCTCGTGCCACTGTAGTCTGTGGGAGCAGATAGTTACTGGAAACCCAAGAAACAAATTGACACAACTTCTCTCAAATATGCCACTTTGACATCAACCCCCAAACTCACAACAGGGAAACTCAACTACCCAACACAATCTGATCACACCAAGACTTATCTCAACATCATTTATGCACCTACTCAGACCCAATACAATATTCCAATCAGATTCTACAAGGTTCATTAGGCCAACACCTAGTTTTACTAGACTGCCCTGCTCAAAAGGCTACAAGATTAGCCCTCTTTTCCAAACAAACTACTCTTTAGGCTTCTCCAATCACCATGAACTCCTGGACAGTCATTAAAAACATCACAAAACTCCCAATTTCATAGGTTTCATGTAGATACTTGACCCCTAATCCTTCATTCTTCAAAACCCTCATTTCTCTTCCAAATACCTAGGGTTTTTGAGTTTCCAGCCTCCTAAGGCTTTCCAAGCCCTACCAACGCACTAAGACACTTGTTCAGAGTCTGCACAGGCCTTTCACATCCTTTCCTAGACCATAATAATAGCAAATAAACGAAACACACCACTGTCCTATCCATTCATGCTTAAACAGGCCCTTATTCTTCACTTTGGTGGTGTTCCACGGTCTGCAACCTTCTTTATTTCCATTTCAAAACTTAAAGAAACTTTCCCTAATCTATCTCCATGCCTCCCCACCAAGCAACAGGGTGGAACAGTAAGTGGGAAGTCCTAGATCATGGTGAAACTACAAAACGGTGTTCCCTGTTCTATACAGGCAGATTACACAGTAACAGCAAAGAACAATATAAATTTGTGAATTGAACTTCAATACAGATTGAAAAACTTGCTAACTCCATTACTTACAACAATCACAAGGTTCTTGGTTCATCAAACTTATTGTACTACCTGTACAGTGCTAGAAAGATACAGAAAAATAGAGATAATGAGGAAAAACAGAGAAATAAGACAATTAGATTGCATTTATTCAATGATTGTTCCTTCCCCTCGAACCATCAACAGTCCCTCGTGCCTTTTCAAGGATTTTAAACATTTACAAATCATTTGAGCCTTCAACAATGCCTCCAACGGACTTGTAACCACCCAAACCTTCATTTGACTTGAAAACCTCATTATTGAGAATTAAAGACTAAATGAACACTATTAGCAAGAGTTTTGTTTTAAGACACCAAGAACCATTTAAATACCTTTAAATTAACCCTAATATGACTTCTAAACTCCCACTTTGCACCCTTATTCACTAATTCAAGAACTTGCCTTCTAGAGGCTACAAAGACTCTTAGGAATAAGATTGTACAATGGCAACACAAAACCCAAACTTCACCATAGAACATATTCAAAGGTCTTGAAGGACCTTATTAAAGACAAAATACCTACCCCTCTTTTGACCTTATTTACTTAACGCAAAATGTCACCAAAATGAAGGGTGGAAGTGTGAACTCACCGCACTAGATGCCACCAAGATGTATCAAAACATTCTTACATGTAAAAAGAATGGTAGCATGGTGAGGAAGGATGGAAAAGATGCATGTGGATCACTTAGTAGAATGACAACATGAATTCAAGGAAGCACTCCTTGAGATACCATGTTTGAGAGAAAAGAAGATAAATCAAATCAACATGGGACTAAGTTACTCAAATGATACAACTCATAACTTAAATGATTACACTTAAGAGATATTAAAAGACCATGGTCATTAATTAAAAGATGTGATGAAAATAAGGAATGAATGTCACCCATTGCCCTTTAAGGAAAACAATATTTTTTTCCTCAACATGAAATAATGGGACAATTGACTGGGATCTAGGGCCAAAAAAGAAGTACTTTAGAACTCATCCTACACATCAATAAACAACTCAACACAAGAAATGCAAATTGACATATTAACACAACAATATCCAACTAAGTTATTGAAAGTCAATTATTGATACGTTCTCCATCGGATTTTTCAAAATCGATCCACTTTTGCTTTATGACGTTTTCCTTTTTTCAAATTTCTTTGGATGGCCTTGTTTTCTCCTCCTTTCAAAACATATGGCATAGTTCAGTTAAACTAAATAATATACAATCACTTAATTTTTTCCTCGGAGAAAATAAAAAAAATCAATTGCATATTGTGTACCCACAAATGTACATGCTCCGAAGGCCTATAAATCTTCATGCATTTGTGAAAGGTTTTCAATTACAAAGCGAGGTATCCTAAAACATATACTAATTCAATTTAACTACGCACAAATAAAATTTAAAAATTATTTAATAAATTTGATATTTAATCTTATGAGAAAATTCAAATACCTACATTCTCTCCTCACCGGACTTCCTCCATGCATCAAACTTATCATATGATTTTACAAGCTCTTTCCATACTTTCACCCATCGAATTGGCCTGAGCCTTGAGGCTAGGAGGGAGTTTTTTATCTTCTTTGTTGTAGTTTGCACGAAGTCTCTTGCCCAGCCAGTTTTGAGACATTCGTGGCTTTATCTTCTTCTACCGGACCAGCCAGTGCCAAATTAGGTCTCCATATCATAGATAGCTAATTTTTGCGGGTGCATGGGTATCTTTGGGAATGGAAATGATGATGATGACCATTTGAATCATTGAAGGCATGATTCCTTCAACCTATTCACAAACGTTTTTCCAGCATCTTTCATTCAGACTTCCCCTAAAACCACATTGTATTCTATCTTGGTATCATAGCTACCAATGCAAGATGCAAAACATGGCGTGGTGGAAGAAGTCTATGTCCCAGGAGTGGTCAGGACATTGGAAGTCTTTGCTCCCTATTCCACATTCTTAGAGTTTATTATTATTGATTTCCTCTTGGATATTTTGCTTGATCTAGGATTGGTTGGGGAATCAATTGATTTCATTTGACACGGTTGATTTGGTTGCAATGTTTCAAGGGCTTTACTAGATCATTTTTCTATGTATCTGGCAAGCATTGTCAAGTCCACACCATCTAATTTTCTCACTGCCTCTACCCCCAATATGGAAGCCAATGCCTCTTTATCTTTGTTAGTCTCATGTCCCTATATATATATATAAATAATTTTCTTCTTTTAAATTTAGAAATTAAAAACTAAAAACTAAAAATCAAAGAAACAATGTAAACATTTACAAATCTATAAATTGATAATGAATTACCTCATTGTGGGTAGAGTCTACTCCCTTTGATCCCTTCCCTCTATTGCTTGACATTTTGAGGCGACCTAGGAAAAAATATTTTCATCCAGTCTATGGAGGCAAACAAAGTACACATTGCAGGTATGAAAGTTTTCATCCAGTTTGTGGTATGAAAGCAAGCCACCAATCAAAGAAATTAAAATAAATGGGCGATTTAAAAGAAATGTGTGATTAATGAGAAAGATTTACCTTGAATGACTCTCTTTTTGGATTTAAATTCCTATGAGATATCTCCTAAGAGTTCAAACCCTATGATGGAATGAATAATGCAAAAATAAGACCACCAAATAACCCAAATCAACTGAAGCCCGACCATTATCTACCAAGTGGCATCCCTTTTGTACAAATCTATTAGTAAAAATTCTATCTAAATATCTTTATATGGATTCAAATTGAACCAAAAGGAAAAACATACCTGGTTTTCACATTGAAAGCGAAATCAGGGTTTTGATTTCTATCCATCTATCCTCTACTCTATATCTCACAAAAAAATTAAATTGGGACCAAACACTATAAACACCATCTATCCTATGCTCTATATCTAGCAGCAAAATAAAACTGGGCAAACAAATAATACAAACACACAAGAAAAATGAAAACTAAAATGCAGGCGAGAATTTTTAATATTCTTGTTTGTGTGGTATGTTTTAATGCAAGCGGGAATTTTTAATTTTCTATTTTTGATTCATTAGTCGATGCTATATAGTTTTTGTAGTTAATGCTAACTTTAGCACCGACTTTTAGCCCTAAATTTAATCTCTTTGGGGCACCAAAGGCAGTGCAAAGTGCACCTAATTTAGCGCCTAGCTATGCAAAACCAAAATGTTCCTCATGCCAACATTTGGAATTGAGGTAAATTTTTAAGTAGTAAGGGTTTTATAACACTGGAATCTAGTGTGACAACAACATACCACCAACTAGGTTGGGAAAAATGGATACATCCTAGAAAATTTACATAATAAAAACATAATTTGATGGAACTTAAAAAAAGTTGTATTGTGTTTTAGTAACTTGGAAACCAAACTCTTTTACCTATCAAACAAATAAATTCAAAACTCATGCCTTCTCTTGGTTAATGAAGATATACATGCTAGCTAAATCATTCAAGATTTCAAAGGTTTTAGCTAGTGGCTAGAATTCCATGCAATACAAAATTATGAAAACATAACATATTAGGCTACAAATATGATTTCCATACAACATTAAGTAGGTCATGCTATGTATCAATCTTTCATTAAAGTTTTATTAAATATTTGTTGGCTTTTATTTGATGAGGGGATTTCTACATAACGAAGCCAACTACTTTCACCATGACCTCTATGGAGGATAAACACCAATCATGAAAAATAAAAAATCAAGAATTAAATTTTTGGATATTATCTAAGATAAATATTCTCACACTATCCAATGTAAAGTAGGTTTCAATAAAGAATAAGGAATCCAATCTCTAGTTTTCAAAGAGGAAATATCTACGGTTTTAATGAATTTGTGGAAGAAGTGTAAGGTAGAGAACCAACTAAAATTATTAGTAATAGGTTTTATTTCATCTAGGATAACAAGGGACCATGGAAGGGATGTTCAGCTAAAATTATTAGTAATAGGTTTTATTTGTAGTCAGCTTGTAAATAAATATCTTTTTGATGTGAATTTGTAGTCATCTTGTAATCATAAGTTTTGAGCTCTAGTTGTCAAGATTCTACGTGTAAACTTTTTGTGAAGTGCAAAATGTTTCAATGTACTATTTTGTTTTTCATAGTCTGTCTTAATGAAAAGCAAGTATATTAACAAGATAATTTCAATAATATTCTCTTGGTGCACACCTATTATGTGACTATTGTCATCATTGTGTATTATAGGATCCATAGGAGGCCATGTAGAGATGTCGTGGATGACATAGAACTACTAAATCATAGAGAGGAAAGTGGGTGGAAATAGATATGACAATGGAATCTGCAGATACAATAGAGGTAAGAAGAGAAAGAAACCTCAACCAAAGGAGGAAGGTGTTTATGAATTCTCAAATGCTACAACATAGAGGAGATAAAGTCATTTTTTTGTCCATGAGACCTCTGAGGTCAAACTTATTGGTTGAAAATTGGTGTAGGGGCACCTTGGGGTCTCCATGCCTCTTTGAGGCCTCGTTTGGATTTTTGTTTGATGTCAAGGTTGATTATGATGTAATAAGGTCCTAAGGACCATCTTCAATGTTTTGTAATAGGATTTTAGGCTTGGTGTTGAGTTTTGATGTAATAACTAGGTCTCCACCTCACCATGTAAACTTGGTGCATCTACGAAAAATAAGGAATCAAGGTGCCATGATGCAACCAGGTATTTGAGGGGAGTCACCTTGATGTTTTGATGTGATTTTTGTTGTCTTTAACACCTCTTGAATACTCAATGTAATCGGGTTTAGGGGTGTAGTGTAAATTGCCTTAACTAGGCAATTAGGAGTCTATTTGAAGTTTGTTGATTCTCCAACGTCCAAATAATTCAAAAATAAGTTGTAGGACATTGGTTAGAGGTGGTAAAGGTTGAAATAGGCCTCCCTTGGTCAAGGAAAGTTTATGGTGAAGTTTTGAAGAAGTTAGAATAAGAAATAACTCTATTTTTCTCTGTTTCTATGTAATTTGTTGCTAACTCTCATGGTACATACATAATACATTCTATACATATAGGAGACTAATATGATTCAATAGAAGATTGAAATAGCTCTCGTTTGAGCCATTTTCATTGAGTATTGAGGGAGATATCTGCATTTTTCTAGAAGTGGCTTAAAAACCCTCAAAATCAGGGTTTAGTCCAAAAAAGACCCTTAACTTGCCATCTCCACATGTTTATGGCCTCATTTTTTCAGTGGGGAGGCAAGGAATAAAATGTATTTTATGATCTTGAAGGTTTTGGACGATGGTAGAGGCTATGGAGCAACTTTTGGAAAACCCTAGGCTTGGCATCTTCATGTGACAAGCCTAGTTTGGTGTTGATTCTTGTGTTTTGTTGGTTTGTGGAAAAATTCCTAAAAAGTGTGACTGAGGATGGTTGAAATGAGTGAAAAAATGTTCTAAGAACCAGTTTTAAGGCTTATGTGAGTTGGGGTGTGCTTTGGAGACTTGGTTCTTGTTGAAAACAAGAAATTTAGGCCTCCTTGTGGCGTGGGGAATGTGTCCTTTTGTGTCATTTTGATCAAGTGTCATACCATGGGGTTTTGGGGTTTAAAAGTGACCCAATTAAGGAGTCCAAAGCTAGTTCTAATTCTCTAGATCTTTCCTTCAATTTTGTGTTGTGTTGATTGTCCTAGTTGATGGGCTACAAGGAAGACATGCCTAATAGGAAGTTAATGAGTATTGGACTGTTCTTAAGGTTTAAGCCTTCTTGTTGGGTATTAATGAACCATGGTAAGTTGTTGATGATTTTTTCTAGGTTCTAGATGAGTTTGGGTTGCAGGAGTGTGTGCCTAAGTCCTTTCTTGAGACTTTCCTTTATTGGAGACCTATAAGGTGCTTCTAGGCCAGTCATGGAAGTGATGAAAGAATGAAGGGTGTTGATTACATTTTTGTGTTGTTTGTAATGTTTTGGCTTGGGAAGGGTGTTTCAAATGTCAATGAGTCATTGTTTGCAATCTTCCTTTGAAAACTCTTGTGGAAGGTAGATCTATCTCCTTGTTTGGGAAGTGGATTGGAAAGGTCCACTTAAAGAGTATTTGAGAGAGTTGTGGTAAGTAGGTTGTTGGTCATCTAAAAGAAGGCTTCCCCTGCTCACTTTGCATAAAAAATGTACAGGAATGGTGATTAAATGTGATTCTATGATCAAGGGAAAATTTTGAAAATTAGGATGGCCAAAACATGATATCAATATGTTAAATATATGACTAAAGTGAGGTTTTGTGTTGGATAGAATATTCGTTGAAATGATATAATTGGTGTACTAAACATTATTTACTATGTTTTGTATTATAGGGGCTAGATGAGACCATTACAACAGATCGCGTCATACCAAATGAGGACACAATGAATGAAGTGAGACATCAGGTACTCAAATTTTGACTTAACTTAGGAAAAATGATCGATGGCTTTTTTGTGACGATCATATTTTTAAAATATTATTGAAATTTATAATAATGTATTATTAGCCAATCTTGACTAAAATTAATGCATGTTGTTGATTATTTAGATAGGTGGAGCAAATCTGACTGAAGCGTTCGCTGGTAAAAGAAACGAATATGTAAATGGACTGGACTGAAATGTTAAATCGCATAGAGAGGGCGGTGGGTGGAAGAGGATGATATGACAATGGATCTGCATACTGGAAATGATTACCTGCTTGAACAAGAGGTTGGTCAGACTATAGTATGGGATGAATACTTTGAGAAAATTGTTGTTTGTGGATATTACGTATGTCGTGGAAAGAAACAATTCAAATGAGCGATTGTACAAAGACATTACATATATGATGAGATTCCAGTTGGTAGTATGCCTCCTACAATCAATTCAAATCCAATAGGAATTGGGGTGAGGAATTTTCTAATTTGATATAAATAACATGTATACTTCGTTTAAACATTGTTTTATATTATTTAAATAACTAATTTTTTCTTAATTGTTACATGGATAAAGTTCTTGGTTTACTTTAAAGTTTCCTAAATCATTGACTTCGACTAAAGGGAAATGATCATTTATTAGATGATACATCAGCAAAATATTATATACATTCGGAGAAGATGAGCAATTGATGAAAGTAAATGTGAACAAGAATTGGTTTAAAGATGCATAATTTGCTTAATGACAAGGGGAAGGTGGAATACATACCCTATGCGAATGAATGTGATGGGGATGATGACTTGCCCCTAAGTTTTAGATCAATTTACAAAGATACATTTGATCATCAACTATATTGCAGTTGGCCTAGTGATCAACAACCACAGAGTATGCAGAGGTGTTGTTTCGAGGGATACAACTACATGATGCCAGGCCCTCCAAGCCTTCATGGAAGCTGAATCTAGGCCTCTTTATTGTACAAAATGTACATTTGGGATCGAAACATAAAATGCCATATTATGGTCCATTATATTACAATGGCGAATGGAGAAGGCTAAAAGAATATAAGCCTATCATGCCAGCATATGGTCTAAATTCGAATATGTATACGCATCATCTCCAATTGGAAAGTGGAAAAGAAATGAATAAAGGTTATCTTATGTATATAGATGGACATGCATATACATACAAAAATATTTCAAGATTTATAAATAGTAGTAAGGGAAGGGACCCTATTGTAAGACCAAATTGTCAATTTGTTGAGGTTATAAATGATGAAGATGGAGATATGGAAAGAGAGGTTGATAGATTGATAATGGTTGAGGCTATTATGGACCTTACCATTGGGGATGAGTTATTGATTGATTACCCCTTCTTAAAATGCACTCTTGCGTTAAATAAAAGGGAAGAACAAGGTCTCCCTAAGGATGTTCTTAAGGGCAGAAAACCAAAGAATAATAAATGATGTGGACTGATGTTTAATAAACTATGTTGTCAAAATTGTGTTTTATTTAAATTATCATATAAAAGGTGGTCTATAAAATAATGTTCCATTATTCAATTGATATATATATGTTCATACAATTTTTATTTTATTTTTAAGCCATATTTGATTATATTTATTTGAAATTGATACATTTGTGATTTATCCAATTGTTTCCAAACAATAAATAATGCTTGCATTTGTTGATAGGTAGAAGATGTTGATGAAACACATACTAATACCCAAGATCCAACTGGGTTATTAAGATTTGGATGGGATGATCCAAACCATCCTTTAAACAATACCAGGGTGAAAAGACCAACATTGAAGAGAACACTACTAGCTGAGAAATTTGAAGAGCTGATGAGATCTGCATACATTGATGACATGCCACCTAGCCTTAATGATGATGATCATGATAGTGAAAATGCAGTGCATGAAGAAGGATTGAATGAAATGCTTACAATTTTCTTTGGGGATGGAAAAAAATGATGGCAATAATGATCATATGGTTGAGAGTAATGATGATAGTAGGGGTAATTACCACCAACATAATGTTGATGATAACAACCTGAAAGACCCCATCAAGCAAGCAACGAAGACACCCGTGTTCAAATCGGGTGCAAGTAGAACCTCAAAAATAGCATGCACATTAATATTATTAGAAATCAAGTCACTATTTGGTTGGTGGGACCGTTCACTACCCTCTGGTAGAGTTGAGAATCTATTTCTCGCTATGCATCAGTCAGTGTATACACATAATTTATAAACATTCATCAACCGTTTACGCATATATTTCTTTAAGGGGATTTTGGAAATACATATATTGTATATAAGCAGTCCTAGTATAGATTGACATATCAAACATGTTCATCATAAGTCAAACATTCAATTGATTTAATCTTTGGAAATCTTACAAGGCACTAAAAACTAAAATATTCCTTGAAGAGAATGTGTTTCCATCAACTTGCAGAGAGGCACGTTTGCTGTTGGTTGAGTTGGGGATTGAATATAAGCAAATTCATTCATGTAAAAATGATTGCATTTTATATAGAGATGAATGTCAAAACAAGGTAGAATTCCATGTATGCAAAGAGAAGAGATATCGTACATATGTACAAGGTCCTATAGTTCCAAAGAAGGTTTTACATCACATGCCAATTATACCTAGACTTCAACAAATGTTTCGTTGCAATTCACTAGCACAATTGATGGACTGTTATGCAAATAACAAGAGTAAAGATGGATTCATACGAATTTCAGCAGACTCCAAAGCAATGAAAAACATAGAGGAAAAATGGCCAAGAAAATTCAAAGATGAACCAGTAGTATCAAATTTAGTCTTACACGGTGATCTTTCCATTCTCTTTCTTTAGTCCAAATTATGGTTTTTTTCCAGTCGGATTGATAGTATACAATATTCCCCATGGATGAGTGTTAGAAAGGAGTACCTTGTGCTAACTCTCATTGTTCTAGGAAAACATCAAGTTAAAAACATGGATGTTTATCTTGTGCCTTTTATTGATGAGATGCAACTACTATGGAAAGGCATAAGAATGTATGCCATATCACATCCTCCATCAAATAGGTCCTTCATGTTGTATGGTGTGTTATTTTGGACTATTCATGATTTCCCAGGACTTGGTGTTTGTTTTGGTAAGATAAAATATTTACGTATTTACACTCATAATTTAATTTATTTTCATCCCAACTTTCATACTTAGTTTTGTACTATTTTTTTGATGTTATTAATATTACTTATTGAATTGCAGGGCTTCAAACAAAGGGGATATTTGCATGTCCAAGATGTGTAGAACAATTTCAAGGGTGGTTTTCTAAAGATCTACATAAATTTATTTACACAAACAAGGTTTTTCTACCACTAGGTCATAAGTTTAGAAATCACCTGAAGAATCAATTTGATGGAGAATTTAAAAATAGAGGCCCTCCCATGATTATGGGTCCAGGTGATTGGCTTAAGAAGTATGAAGATGCTGAATTGAAAGCTTGGGGGGATTTTTTTGATCAGGGTGATTCAATTGAAGAACCAAAACAAGTTGTAGTTAATATGCTAGAAGGAATGAAATGAAATACATATTTTATGAGCTCCCTTACTGGAAGGATCTATTAATATCTCACCTATTAGATCCTATGCACATCTTCAAAAATGTCCCAGATCCTATATTTTGACATATATCAGGAAAAGAGGACACCTTGTCTTCGAGGAGAGATATTTCTCTTTCGCATACCAAAATTGATAGAAAACATTTGTGGCCAAATAGGGGAAATGAAACATATGCAGATGCTCCATGGATTTTGAAAAAAAAAGAGCCAAACCAACTAAAAAATGTCATTTGTTCAATAAGGACACCTATTTGCTATGGTTCATCATTGGCTAAAGTTTTTACAGTTGATTGACATATCACAGGATTTAAAACAAATGATTTTCATAATTTTATGAAGGTATTATATCATCATTTAACATTTACTGGTAACATTGATTAAGTACTAAATATATTTTGATGTTTTGTTGTGTGAGAAAAAATTCATAATGACCTTTTCACAATTTTTTTTGATAGGATATCATGCCATTGGCAATTAGGGGGGATTCTTGTCTTACAACTGACTTAAGGAATGCCATAATTCAATTGTCAACATTTACAAGGTATGTGGTTATACGTAATGTTCATGTGTGAGAGACATAGAGATATTATATTGCATTTTAATTTTTGACTAAAGGTTCATACTAATTTACTATTCTTAGATTAGGTAGGTGACCTCCAAGGAGATCCACAAATGTGAAGTGCCAAAATGGAAGAAGGAAATTGCATAAATTGTATGTGTATTTGAGAAGGAGCTCCCTACAAGTTTCATGAACCTACAAGTCCATTTACTTATACACCTAGTTGATGAAATTGAATTGGCAGGTGTCATATCAACGATGTGGATGTTTTTCTTTGAAAGGTATATGAAAGCTCTAAAAAGATATTTCTGACAAAAGGAACATATAGAGGGTAGCATGGATGAAGGGTATGTATTGAATGAAGCATTTTTCTTCCTATGTCAATTCCTTGGTAAGGATTTTGAAGATGGGCCACACTTATGGGATGAAGAACAAGCATCATATATTATTGATGGAGAAAAACCACAAGCTAATGTTGTTCAAATAGAAATTAGTAAGTAAATTCATGATCAAGGTGGTTGTTTTTCTTGCAATCATTAATTTAATCTATAATTTATTTGTCAAATTAACATGAAATTTAGAGTTTGAAATAAACATGTTGACATGTAATAGGTGTAGATGAAAGTTCTATACTCAACAAGTTCATTCTGTACCACATGGACTTTATGAAAAAATGGATTGACTTCTATGATAAAAAGAGAGAAGTGTTAGAAGCAAGGAGACAGATTAAGAGATTGAACCCAAGGAATGCTCCACTTTCCACTGATCTACTTAGTGAATGGGGAAAAGATTGCACACTGGAATGGGTTACTGAACAAATTCAAAATCAAATAGAAGATGCAGGTATAGATTCAAACATAATAGAAGATGAAATCAACATGTCTAGAGGATGTGAAAGAAAGCTATAGTTGGAATTTTACAAAATGTTGTTTCCTTACAGTTTTGACACTATTAACTATTTTAATATCTATCCTTATATTTTTTTTCACTAAAATAAATGGTCTTTCATAGGCGAGGAAATATCCAGCAATGTGGGCATATGGTCGACATTATCATGTAGAAAGTGTAAATGTAAAGAGAAGATCCTTCAATTGTGGCATCATGGTTGACTTCAAGCAATCCAGTTGATCAAGATCAAAAGATAATAATATAATTGAAGGGAATCTACAATATGTTGGGAAAATAAAAAAAATTATTGAGTTGGATTACCACTCATTTAAATGTTGTATTTTTAAGTGTAGATGGTATGAAGCATTTGAGAGGACACAAAGACATGATACCGATAGTGGATTTTTTTCTATAGATTCCTCATGGTTCCTACAAGAGGATAAGGAGCCTTATGTTCTACCAATTCATTGTGAACAAGCATTTCTTTAACTCAAACAAGAAGCGGTAGTGATCATTAATCTATTAATTCATAGTTTATTGCAAATATATACAAGTGTTTATTAATCAATATAATTGTTATAACATACGTCTAATATATGTATGTCATTCATGTGCAGGTATTTTTCTATGAAGATATTTTAGATCTGAAATGGATATTTGTCATACATTATGATCCAAGATTAAGGCATGTATTTGACAATGCATTAGTGGATACTGAGAAAAACAATGATGGACAACAAAATGAGAGAGAGGGATTAGAGAACATAGAAGAAATTGAAATCCATGATGATGTTGAAGATGGTTATGTTTAGGCACAAGAAGACAACAATATGGATGGTACAAAAAATGATGATCCAAATACATTTGGTAACAATATAGATGGTGTATAGTCAAATTTAAATGATGATGAAGATGATATAGGTCAAGATGGGGATGAAGATTGTGTATATGTATTTATTGTTAATCTAAATGAAAACATAAAACACTAAATGAAACCTTAATCTAAAGAAATTTAAATAAAATTTGAACAAACAAAATTCCTTCAGAGCTGTCCCATTTTTCTCTATCTACAGAGATTCTTTTGAAGCTTGTGGCTCTCAGATTGTGTAAGCTTAGCTTCTCCAAATGGCTGCTGCAGAATGAGAATGCAAATGAAGATGAAAATCTATTCTATATGCTGGTGGAGTAAAACTGTTAACGGATATGAACAGGGGCTGTGATTATGCACAGGGGCTGTGAATGAAAGATAACATGATTCTATTACTACTATGCTATGATTTTATGCTATTGCTATGAAAATACTCTATGAATGCTGGGAATACTATGTAATTTGCCTATAGTTTACTTGCTTAAAATTCTATATGATTTGGAGCTCCCGGCAGCTGTATTTATAGATTTTTTGCAGGCACAATCCCGGCTGGCAAGAATCTACGGCTGTGAGATTGTTTGGTAAGTTTGAATGGTGAAAGATTGAGAGGTTGAGAAGAAAATGGGGAAGGTTGAGAGGTTGGAGAGAAAGATGGATTCCTGTCTTCAACCCACGGGAACAGGCCTGCACAGAAACAGAGAAATTTAATTTTCTGTTTTGGCAGTTTGTTTCCCGGGAGTTGAAGATAAATCCCCAAATTAAATAAATAAAATTTATTTAATTTAATTTATTGCATTTTGATTTTTGATTTTTGAAAACTATGGAAGAATTAATTAAATATTTTTGGAATATTTAATTGTGATATCACTTTAGAAGAATATGAAATATTTAGAAGATTTAATTAAATATTTTTGGAAATATTTAGTATGAATAGATTGTTGAATCAATTAGAGAATTTTGAAATAGATTTAAAATGAAATATTAGAAGAAATAATTAAATATTTTTGGAATATTTAATTGTAATATTTAGAGAAAGAATAATATTTACCAATCTTTATTTGAATAAGATATTCAAGCGAAGATTATTGATGAATAATATAAATAAATAAGTAATGTTTAATTAATTAAGAAATGAATCTGAAAAAGATGATTAAATAAACTTATTTATTTAATCAAAATGAAAAAGAATGAAGAAATATAAATAAATTATTTAAATTTATTTATGCAAATAAATTAGAATTTAATTAAATATTATTTAATTAATTACAATATGATATGACCATTTTAAGGTGTGTAATTTTGCCCTCTTTGAAGTGATGGTGTTTCGCATTGCTTCAAAAGAATTTTAATTTTCCCCAAATGTTGATTGTCCGGAAATAATGATGAAAGTATAACCTTGTGAGCGATGGTCGATAAAATTTTGAGTTTTCGTGATTATTATTATTTTTTTTTTTTATGGATTTTGAAGATGTCGATTCATCGTTCGAAACTAATGATTTGAAGAAATTGATCCGAAGAGATATGAAATGAAAATTTGATGAAGAAATTGCCCCTGCTATGTAAAAATATGATAAAAATGCCCCAATTTTGTGTATTGAGATGCCCTTATTTGATGATGTTTGTCTGATAAATTTGTTCCCAAGGTTGTTGGAAAACAAATAGTAGCTGATAAATTTGCTTTTAAAGTTGTTAAAAACAAATAGTTGTTGATAAGTTTGCTTCTAAGGTTGTTAAAAACAAACATGATTTGATAAATTTGTTTTCATGATGATGAAGAACAAATGATTTGATAAGTTTGCTTCTAAGGTTGTTAAAAACAAATCGGTTGATATGTTGATAAATTTGTTTTCAAAGTTGTTAAAAACAAATAGTCGAATGATGTATTCTAATTGGATTGATTTGATTGATTTGATGATCCATTTTGATTTTAATAATTGTATGATCTTCTGATGTTATTGATGATTTGATCTTCTGATGTAGGAATAGGTGGTGTGAGATCAACAATATATGGGGGTAGCACCTCATAGTGTTTTCATGTGATCATTTTTGATTTTTTTTATTCAGACATTGTATACTTTGCCAGCTTTTGGGAAAATTTATGAATGCAAAATGCAGATTCTAACATGAATGCAAATCTATACTAACCATGCAGGACATTCATACAATATTGCCATTTGGAGAGCTTATTTGTGCTTTTTGTATCATCATAGAGCTTTGAAATGTTGAAAGTTAATACAAGAATCAAAGGGTATGTTAGCACCAGTGATGACCTGAGTATTGCTTTCATGATTTTTATATAGCAAGTTAATACAAGCATCTAGGTATAATTGAACCGAGATGACCTGAGTATTGCTTGCATAAACAGACAAGAGTTAACCCGTTTCCCATGCAAATTCCGAAATGTCATCCATGATACATAGTGGAGCATATCTCGCGACCAATTTGCATAGTACTAATGATTTCCTCGCAAACAGTAGACAAAGAAAAATCATACTCCTTCCTTGCTTTTCTAGTTCAATACATCATTGAATCGCTCTAGAGATATGATAAAAAATCAAACAACCATTCCAATCCTGCTTAAAGTATTTCAAACATTTATTCAGATTAAGATCATCCAATTTGGTCACCATCATTGATATTCTACATGTCGATAGTTGTTTGGATCATGTTGTTTCGATTTTGATTGGTATGAATATGTTTGTGATTGATTTGATATGACGAGGTTGCATTTTGTCAAACTGTTATTTGCCTGTTTGTGATATTATGAAAACTTGTTACCCCTCTCTTGTATGTTTCTGCATTTTGCCCCCAGTGTAAACACAACCTAAAGATAAAAGATATGTACAAATTTCATCAAGCCACGGTGAAACCTAAATATTCCCACTATATGATATGGATAATGAAAAATATAGACATATGATAGACGTGGATGAATGATGTTGAAAGTGAAAATGAGACATAAACTAATAAATGGAGGAACCCATTTCGATCACAAGTAGCACTTGTTTGCCAAGTTTTCACTACTTGTTTTTATTGCACTTTTTCAAGATTTTTCTAATTTTTTATGGATAAAAAAAAAAAACCAATCCTAGGGTAGACATCTAAAGGATAAAAAAAAACCAATCCTAGGGTAGACATCTAAAGGATAAAATAAACCAATCCTAGGGTAGTCATTTTTAAGGATAAAAAAAAAAAAAAATCAATCCTAGGGTAGTCATATAAGGTCAAAATGAAGCAAT
>VDFB02327090.1:0-31870 GCA_007258455.2 Sequoia sempervirens
ATGGGAAAATGCCTCCGAGATAGCAAAAACCAAGAGAGGTTATTGTAGAGGGGCCCAACATGATCCCATAGCCTCAAACAAAAATTTTGTAGGCATCACAGTTTTTGAGAAACAGTCTGTCAAAGATTATTACCCTTTTGCACTTTGGACTCTTAAGGGATTTCACTGATTGAACGTAGCTCGAACTGCTTCGGCTGATTTGGGTGTGAAAGGGGACCATACCTAACCCAAACGTAACCATCCAGACATGACTGAACAGTCAATTAGGTCATACCAGTTGTAGAACAAGATTTATTTATGTAGTTACAAGTAGTTTTTCACCCTCCAACTGAACTCCAACGCTGATTTTCGTGTGAAAAAAATCCATGAGACCATAGCTTGTTGCTTTCTTTTTAATGGAAACTAGTGGGCAGCAAAGTTAACTTCTTCATAGATTTAGCGTTTGAGATTGCAAGAAGACATCAAAATGGCTAGTGTACTAAATAAATTCTTATGAATTCTAAAGAATGTTGATAAATCTACTCAATTGACTTCTTTTTTCAAAATAATACAAATTGAACCTTGGCATCAATAGACTCTGTATATCAAGCTACCACAATTCAACTTTCAACGATGAATATTTATCATGCATGTTTTAAATGGCATTCAAGTTTATGGTGGTTTTGTTGTTTATATGATGTTATGTGATATTCTAATCCTATTTCATGCTTCTATGTTGCATATATATATTTTTATTATTTTTACATGTTTTTTTTACTAACAAACCCAAAATGAACCAAACCACCCCCAAAAAAATTTAGCCAAACTGGCGAACCGAACCCCCAAACCCGAATAGGTAACTTAGTTTGTAAGTTAGTTATTGTGAGTTGGTCAATTTTTTTGTGTGGGGGAGAGTCTTCAAAAATGTTGAGGAAGTCATTTTGGGGATTGATGAATGTGATTTTGTGAAGAATCAATGAGATCATTTTGGGGGCAACAGGCCTGAGACCCCTTTAAAGTTGTTTTGAGTGCTTTCTTTTCATTTTTTGTGAGTTTTGTGCCAATTTTTCTCAAGGCGAGTAGTGAACCTAGATTTTGCATTTTTGAGTAAATTATGAATTATTGAAGCCCTCCACCTACAGTACCTTTCATGTGGCTCAGTGGAGAGGATGTGTACAACATGATTTGAATGTGTGCAAGTCCATTTAAGAAAGGGGAAATGATTTGTGAGTCTTGGAGTTGCTGTCCTAAACAAATCATTTCTTAAATTGCATGAAAATGAAGCTTTTAACTAGGGTTTGTTAAAATCAATGAGAGTGGGAATCTCTTTAAGTTTAGCATATTGGGTTCATAATAGGGTAATGCGAGTTGGTGGCATGGTGGGAGTTATTGCAAGTGGGACTCAATAGAAACCCTATGCTTTGCATAGTAAACAGACGGTTTCATGGGACATCCTGCTAAAGGACCTATAGGTGTAGAATAATCTTAGAATTTGTTGTTTTATGACACAACTCAAGATTGTTTGGGGTGTTCTTGTGAAGATCAAGTTTTTAAAGGTCACTCACTTTGTGAAAGAGGGATAATTCACTAGCATAGGACAGGGGTATGTTATTGGTTCTCAAATTTGGTCCAAAGGAGTCAAGGGTAGTTTTCACATATGTTTTCACCCCCACTCTGGATCAATCCATAGCTTGTTTGAAAGCACTTGTTTTAGGCTTTTAGGCATAACAACAAGCCAATGAATTGTTTGATAAAAATTTGTGGTACACATGTATGAAAAATGTGGTGGCATAGACAAGGCAGTGAATTGTTTGAAAAAATGCCTCAAAGAAATGTGGTCTCATACAATTCCATGACAAGCAAATGCAATTGACAGTTGCTCCTAGTTATTAGTTATGTAATGTGAAGTAATTGCATAACTACTTAGGTTGACTTTGTAAAAACTATATTTTAATTGAAATTTTTTCATCTATTAGCATCTAGTTGTTAGTTATGCAATGTGAAATAATTCTTTGAGTTTGAAAGATGTGCAATGCAATGTAATCAGCGATATGAATATAAACTACATAATACAACCATTCTTTTTTATGCTCTTCTACATTGATATTTAACCATTGCTCACTTGATTAAATTTTCAAAGATTTTAATCATGCACATGAGGAAGAAATTAAATTTTGATTGTCAACTTCTATATATCAAATTATCCAATAATCTTGATTGTATCTCCATATACAAAAATGGCATCAACGCCAACTCAAACAAGGTTTTACAAAATGTGGCATATGCCATCTCGATGTCTATTCAAAATTTACATGCCAAAATGTCTATCTCATCCTAAACTACTGGTGGATCATCAAAATGGAGCCTCTCTGTAGCACTCGTTGGTTTTGAAGGTAGCTGCACAAGAAAAATTCAAACCACAATTGAGATTAGTTATACTATATGATTTAAAATCGAATAATTAACATCAAAATCAATATACATTGAATTATAATTGAACTCTAAAATTGTAATCTTGATTACCTGAAATATCCATCTCTTCAAAGGGTTAGGAGTCCTAGAATATGCCCCTCTCAGAAAACCAACCAAACCAAATTTTGTAATGTCAATCTATATATGTGAACAAAAACATAAAATTGATCCAAGTTAGTATACAATTTTTGGTAATAGGAACATATAAATACCAAACACAAAATAAAATAAACACATACCTCTTTAGGTTGATCTTTTTCTTTATCTCCTTGAGGTGTTTCGACACCTCCTCCTTGAAGTGTTTCAACACCTACTCCTTTAGGTGTTCCAATACATACTCCTTTAGGCGTTGTGGCACTTGTCAACAACGATGTATAGCTCATAATTGCTTGTACATAAAAATGGCAAGTACATATGAAACTACCAATCTATATCGATGTATGTATAATCAATATAAGATCTTAAAAATATTAATTCAATTGAATTTGAGTTCAATTACCTTCCCCTTATCTAACATTGCACTTCCATAATCTAAACAAGGTTGCACCTTACTCGCACTTGTCAACAACGACGTATAGCTCATAACTGCCTGTACATAAAAATGACAAGTACATATGAAACTACCAATCTATGTCGATGTATGTATAATCAATATAAGATCTTAAAATTCTTAATTCAATCAAATTTGAGTTCAATTACCTTCCCTTATATAACATTGCACTTCCATAATCTGGACAAGGTTGCACCTCGCTCGCACTAGGTATTTCCTACAAGAGGAAAATAAGATAAACATATAAGTTATTATATAATTTCATTTATGACAATTCAAATGACAAACAAGTATATAATAAAAAATGTAAACGAGTGAGTGCAAAAATATATATTGTGTGTGTGTTGAGGCCAAATGAAATGACCCTAGCAGGTTACTATCAGTCTATGTGATTTCCTCCTCAGGACATCAGCTATTAAATAGACCATGTAAATAAATATTAGTACATTATACTATCTCTTGTGTATTCATTTAAAACAAATGCAGAGTTATGAATTTTAACAAATTACACAGTGTCACTATTCCAATGTCCCCCTCTCTAGGAAGGAGGACTTTCAGAGATGCAGCTCTCCACTCCCCCTCATTAGATCTTATAATGTCCACATTATGGAGGTCATAATCATAAGTGTCCAAGGGATGCTTGGTGGGTTGTACAAGAGGACCCAAGCATATCTGGTAGCACATGGAGCAATTATGTGGCACACAAATATGTGGACCTGACAAGGATGACACAGTAGCACTTGAGCCATGCCAACATCACTAGAATGTGGTTGAGCTATATAGAAGCATGACAACAAAAAAACCACTCAAAGAGTGAATAGCCTGATAGTTTTCATGTGGCCACATCTTGCATAATATCCGATGATAACTAGAGGTGGCAGGGGAGGAGGGGGAACATATAATGTGGAATATCTAATCGCCCCTGTCTATCCAGGGCATACCTCACCACGCCCTAGAAGGGTTTAATGTCAAAGTAATTGACATGATTCCCTAACACAAACTCAGCATATAATTTTTTAATAAAGTAAAATGGTATATCACAATTGTTGTTCGGTGGTTTATCAAAAACCATACACCAATGATCCCAAATGTTATCTACAATGTCCCTATGTGTCCACCATTTTATAGAAAGTTTTGGTTTATTAACATTAACTGGCAAACCAATGTGGGGGTTAACAAATAAAGAGGCTATTTGGGCTTTGGTTATTCTGAGATCTTTCACATCAACATAAGACAATCCACATGCATAATATTCCCTCATGTCTTCTCGCCGCAAATGAAAGGAATTATGTTGGGTGGAGAGGGTTTCTATATTTTTAATTATTTCCTTCAATGTGTTTGACATCTCGAATAATCGAGGGATTCTCTTATAAAATTCATAAATTCCCTTTAATTGCTGCAATTTTTCACCAATTAATTGTTCAATTGATAGCTGCGGAGGTGGTGGAGCGTTTGGCATTTGTGCATTTTCATTCTCAGCTGGTGGATCATTTGGAATTTGTGCATTTTCATTCTCAGCAGCCATAATGCCTAATTAAAGTTAAAAACTAATTAATCTAATTGAAATTAGACAGTATAAATGAAAATATTGTAAAAATACCCTAGTTTTAAAAAAAAACCCTACTTTTTAACAAAATCTATAAAATTCTCTAATTTTTTAATACAAATACATAAACAACACTATTTTTAAATCAAAATTAGAAAAAAATACATTTTAATCAAAATCCATAAAAAACATTCATTTTTAATCAAAATCCATTCTAAACTCAATTTTTTCATAAAAAATCAATCAAAAACCCTATTTTGAAAAAAAAACCATAAAAAACTAACTGAAATTATACAAATCTAATTCAAAATTCGATCAAAGCAAAGAAAAATCTAAAATCTAACCTAAGTTTCAAAATGGATATTGGCTAAATCAAATATTTGATATGCAGAGAACCTCCTCACTGTGCGCCCGCGACCTATTTGTGAATGTGAAATGATTTTAATAGGCCCGAATTATGTATATATATATTTTCCTCAAATTGGATATCCAATTTGGATCGGATATCTGATATGGAGATCTCGGTTTGGGCATTGCTTTGGAGGTGTGTACTGACACCCAAGCCACAAAAAATTCAACTTAGCATTTTTGCATTTTTGGGTTGATGAAAAACGTAATGTTTTCCCCATTGCCACTTTTTGGCCCATCATGATCCTGCACATACCCAGATAATGAGGAGAAATAGTGAATTATGAATGTGTGATGCGTTCAGGAAATTTTAGGTGTCTACATTTTTTCTTCTTTAAGACAATGTACCTACTACATTGTTTCAAAGACATGATGTTGATTGAAAAAAAATTAAATTAAAATGATGCCCCACTGTGCCCTAGTAGACAAAGGAATGATGGAAGGATGGTAGGTTGCCCCCTCGAGAGGTCGGCTAGAAAAAATAATTTTTAGGTCAGGCTTGTGGCAAGATGATGAAATAAGTTCAACAAAAAAGAGGATGAAAAATCAGGTCCAAGGAGGCCAAGAAACTAATTAGGAGGATTGGGAAAGGTGATAAATAGGATGAAGGGGGGGAGGGATGATAACTTAGGGTTTTAGGGACCATATATGTATTTGGGGTTATTTTCAATTCATTTTCACCTTGATATTTAGAGATTTTCAAAGCTCGAAGCATTCTTCCACCACAAACACCTTGGAGAGATGGCTCACATTCCAAGTGCTCTGCATCACACAAACACAGTTCGATAGTTCCAACAGCCTATCGGAGCACACCCCCAGTACATACCTTGCCTTTGCATTTTTGCATGTAGTTTTAGGTATATTAAATGCTAGCTAAAGTTGGGTCATCAAATGCGTCGAGTTAGACTCAACACTAATGAAACTTGGCATGCAGGGCTTAAATTTGATGGTCGACTTTGCCTGTCAAAATTTTTTTTAATGACGGTTATCTATTCAAGGGTGCCCTTAAAACATTATGATATACCTTAGTGTAAGTAAAATTATTTATAAATCAAATATATATATCATTATAATTCTATATAAATTTTGACAGTCTATCCAAAATATCTCCTTTCATCTGATACAATCTTCCTAAAATTTTGATTGTATTCTAGGGAAAAAATCTCTAAATACGGTCATACGGCCATCAAATTTAAGCCCTGTTGGCATGATGCTTATGAATACGGATGTGATGAGGATTTATTTTAGTGTGTCACTTCTACATAAGCGAGTCACTTTATGTTAGTAGTTTCATTTTGACTGATGTAAAGTGATGCTATTGAATTATAGGTTCAATTTTGATATTTACGGCAATGCTTTTGAGAAAAAGCTTGCTTATAACTATAATAAAGTGGTGCTTTTGCAAAAAAGCTTGCTTATAACTATAATAAAGTGGTGCTTTTGCAAAAAAGCTTGCTTTTGATTTAGGGATTTGGAGACTTAGGTTTTTTTATTCCTCAAAAAATTGACATTATGGGTGCTATGTTTGCAATTGGCACTTGATATCATCTTTTCGCAAGAGCGACATCCTAGGGTGTTCGACCAGATTGTACATTTGAGCAGAGTAGATGTCGAGATACTCAATGTTATCAAATTGTATCATACAGCATACGTACCTAAGATCAAGGAACATCGTGCATTTATGACCACTATAGTGGAGAGGTGGCATTAAGATAAATCCTCGTTTAGGCTATCGGCGGGAAAATCCAACATCACTCTTAAGGATGTGGTGCATTTTAAGGATTTCAATTCATGGAGCTAGGATTATATATGATCCTGACTATGGTGTTGAGGTGTTGGAGCAGGTGTTAGGATATGATGAGCTTGATATCAACGATGGCTAGATCGACCTCCAATAGTACATTTGAGTTGAGGATGGCATCATCATAGTAGTAGTTGGACTTGTTGAGCACACTGTATTGCTAAGAGGGGGGTGAATTAGCATATATTAAAATTTAACTATTTGCATTTTCAAATTAAACAGATCACATCACATAAATTGAAAGAAGAGCATAAATGAAAACACGCACCACACAAGGACACCAAGATTTTTACGTAGAAAACCCAATGAGGGAAAAACCATGGTGAGAGTTAACTCACAATATATGAAGCTCACGACTTACAAAAATTGTAATGTTGTTTAAGGCTCACTACCTGAGGACTTGTAGACTAAGGTGCACAACCTTAAAGGGAAATATACAAGGTCTTGATGAGGCTCACTATCTTAGAATAGGATACATGAAAATTATATTAAAAAGTATGAACATGAATTGTTGTAAAGAAGCATCTAACATATGTTAATGTTGCAGTCCCTTTTTCACACAACTAATTCATCATTCTGACTTCACACACTTCATATTCAACATTTTGCACAATCTCACTTCACAAAAATAAATTCCTTCATAAATTATTTTGATCTTCTATAAATACCCTCTGCAACAACACAAAACTCCAATTAGGTCAGCTCCAAGATGACTTTTAGATGCAACACGTGATACTACATAGGTCAGCTCCAAACATATACTTTATGAAGAGAAAATGAGTTGCAAATCAACACACGACATAACATAACCAAAAAACATCTCAACACATCCTCCAAAGCAAGGTTAATTAATCATGACCAACCACAAATTAAGGAAACAATCTAGTCAACCCAAACAATAATGCCACCAAAGCTACCAACTATTCAAATTTACACCACCGGGGAGAGACCAAAAACATCATGCAGACCAAGATGTGAATAATGTAGTTCACACATAATATCTCCTCAACCTTCTCCTGAAGAAACTAATCATCATATGTTGGCGTAAGAAGGGAAACATATTAAACTGATGAAAATATAGCATCATAGAACCAACTGTACAACTTCAAAACTTAGGATATTGCATTGTTGTAGACCAAATCATCTAAGACTTGCAAGGATGAATCCATATACATCTTTGAACATATCCCCAATTTTTCACAATCACATCTATATCACTAGATGAATGTGGAGCATTCCAATAGTCCCTCATCAACACTTTATACTGCTAGAGCACAGACCAGAACACTGTCACTTATAACATTCACTGTATAAGGTGTGATGACTTGAAATTTTGGATTTAACACCTTCACATCTCAACCAACTTATCTTTTGAACCGTAATACAAAATCTTTCCCTGTGGAAGGACGCAAACCAAAATACTATGACTCTATCTTAGAGTGTACACCGTGAATGCCTTAGAAAAACTTCTGCAACTTATCTTCATGTGCGGTACACAAAAATGGAATGACATCAAAGTAGGTATGTAGGAAACATGTTGGAATAGGTGTACCCACCTTCGCATCACACATAGGCATCAGACAGATCTACCTCATACAACACTGCTGACTATATCTTTGCACTTCCACCATCTTTGAAGTATTACACACATTTGACATAAATGACAACACATTTTGAGTTAACATCAATGACAACACATCTTGAGTTGACATCAATGAAAACACATCTTTATTTGACATCAATGACAACACATATTTCCAACAATCTCCCCCTTTATCATTGATGGCAACACTCATTTATCTATAAGTCCTCTCTCCCCCTTTGACATCAAGGGAAAAGGGCATAAAATCTTCTAATTTTATTAGCCCGAAACTACATAAAATCCCCCTTACTATATGATTTCTATAAAAAATACTCCCTCGAGATGGAGATGCCCCAAAACTGATGCTATGTACAAAAGTATTTTCAATAAAAACCAGAAATGATACAACAATCCTCTGTAAAACTATAAAAAGATAAAACTGTCTTACTTACACCTTCACAACTTCTTTAGAAGGTAGAATATTCTTGTGAATTACCTTAAGTTGTGTCAAAGTTGCAACCCAATCTTCTTTTTTTGAGGTGGGAATATGAATTTGGCATTCAAGTTGCATGCATGAATCCTTAGCCTCATCCATATTGCTTGGAGTCTTTATTTTCAGATTAAATTTTATTGCTTCAACAAGCAACTAGATGATGAAGCAAGTATCAAGTTGATTGCTTCCCTTCGCTGACCAAACTATTTCTTTATTTGCTCTCTAATCCTGAAGCGATGTCAGTTGCAAATGAATATTTTCTATTTGAGCTCCTATTGATCCATCCTTATCCTTTGACAAATCATATAATGGCCAATTGATTAACCTTTGACTTAATGGATTCAATCTAACCTTTGATGTTCTTGGTGGACCTAGGCCATTTCAAATAGAATTGATAAAGTGCAGTGACTTCATCAACACAATACTTAAACATCTTTATGTTTTCTTGTAATTTATTGTGTGCACTAGCACACTAGTCAAATACTTCAGCCATTCTCTTATCAATTATCTTTCTCAAAGCCTCTTGATTTTCCTTCTACTTAATGTGTGAAGAATGATCCTTAAAAGAGTCCATTAAGAGCTTCAATTTATGTTCCAAAGGCAAGGAATAATCTATGTTTACTTCTGGTAAACCTTCTTGAATGATCTTCATTGTATCATCAATCAATCCACTCTTCTTCACATGTTCTTGTAGCCTTCCTTGCGGAAGCATGCAAAATATATCCAAGTTGTAACTTATGGAGGGGTGAAATTTTTTACAGTCATCTTGTCCCTCATGAGTAGGAATATGCAAAAGTCAGGGTGTCATCACAGGTTGAAATTGCATTTTCATTCCTAGTAGGTCCTTAAAAGAATATGATGATGAAGAACCTTGACTTATAGAAGCATCTTTCTTCTCAGTTGCCTTATCTTTTGCATCCTAAAATATCTCAATATTATCTTCTCACATATGCTCATTATTTCTTGAATTCTCCAGAGGAGGAACATTATGTTCTTCACCAGAATTAGTGTTCCTCAGAGAAGGGACACCAACTTCACCTTGATTTCTGACAACATGTGCATCAATATTCACTGGAGGAGAGGTCTCCTCATTATTCTTATCATTTTTATCTTTTACATCACCATTTGTCAGTTTTCCCTAAAAAATGATAGATCTATGTCTTGAGTAGACACATCAAGTATATCCTATAGGATAATGTCATCTAGAGGAATTTGATCCTCAGAAGTTACCCCAGCCTTCTTCATTTCTTCAAGGATCTTGGCTATCTTTTCTTCTGACTCTTTCTCTTCTTATTTTTTGATCGCCATACTAGAGACTATTTGCATTTCATGCACACTAGACACACCTTCTCCTTCTTACATTCTAGAGGGTCCTTGTACTTCTTCCTGACCAGATATGTTTTTATCATTTATATTTTTTGGATCAACATCAACTTCGTTGTGCAATGCATTAATGATTTTATGTGGCATCTTCGGTCTCACTTTGGATTTTATTTTTGACATATTCATCCATGCCCATCAACAGATCTATTCTTCTTTTAGTGTGGAGCTCCTTGGCTTGTCTCTAAACAATCTTTTATTTTTTCCTAGGAGATAGAGATCCTAAATTTTTCAATTGCTTTTTGTTTCATTTCTTCATCGTCCTTTTTAGTATATTCTCTTCTTTGTCTCAAATCCTCAACAAGGCTATCTAGAGCTTTGTCAACAATGTCACTGAATGGAATGTTCTGCAAGAGCATATATTCAATGACAACCTTCTCAATTTTCTTCTTGTCTTTTGAAGGGACATCCAAATGTAGATCCATAGTACTATTTAGTAGGCTATACTCAACAATTTCATTCAATATGGCTCCAAAAATTAAGAGGTTCATGTGTAATCGGAGGGATTTTCTCAACATCTTCTTTCCTTCCTTCTTTTGCAAGGAGATATCTTCTTCTTCAACTTCTATGACATCATCTAATTCTTCCTCAATTTTTTCTCTCTTTTCCTTTTGTTTAGGCCTAGCATGCCCAGCTTTAGTGGGGATTTTCTCTAGAGGAGTTACAGATGTAGCTTTCCTTTTATTACCAAATGATTATGTAGACTCAGAGGGCTGCAAAGTAGAGACAACAACATGAGAGGATCTACTGGATCTCCTTAGACCTTGATTGGCTTATGGAGGAACATATTTAGCTTTGGAAACTTTTGTAGGGATATCAAATATAGTCTTTGAAGAAGTACCTAGTATCTTGTGAAGATCATCCTTATCTTTTATCTTTGAATACCTTGGAGTACCCATTTCCTTACCACCCTTTCCACTTTCTTTTCACTAGCTTTCTCTCTCTCCTTCTAGTAAATCTCATCCATGATTTCTCTATATGTGCCAAATCCTTTTGCTTTGGGATCCTTAGGGTTTGACAACAAAATATCTATGAAACCTTGTAAAAATTCATGTTCAACCTCATAAGCCAACTCAGGAATCCATGAGGTTTTGGGCTCCATTGCTTCCATGAAACAATGATCCTTGTTCACCATAAAAGTTACCTCATTCTCATACTTCTGGATCAAACTAGATGGTATCATATATCTTCTTTGCATCTCATTTTGCAAATTCTTGAAAAAAATCCAATAGAAGGTAGTGTAAGCTTGCTCATTTTGAAAAAAATTCATATGTTTTTTAATTTACATGTTGCTACCAGAGTGAATTTGTCCCAAATCTTACCCTTAAAACCAGGTAACTTATTAAAAAAGAATAAAGTAAGGTATATAATTAAGGAACCAAACTTGAAATAATAATTGATTTCTTTTGTTCTCTCCAGGTTCTCCATTAGTTGCTCTCTCAACAAGTCACATAAATCAAAGTTGGCACCTTCCTTTACCATTTGATATAAGACGTGAATTGCAGTGGCGGTGGAAAACCCTTCCTTGTTTATGAAGTAAAACTTATATGCAATTCCCATAGATGCATATTGGACACCGGGATCAATGATATCCTTTTTTGTAAGGGTTCTCTTATCAACTTTACCACTAGTGAGCTCCATAACCATTTCATTCTTTACAAATTTTAGCACCAAGACTGTTTTGGAGGCACAAAGACCAATAACTGTCCTAATTGCATCTTTTATGATCATGTAGGGTTTTTCTAGACCCAAATGAAATTCCCATTAATGCGGCTCAATATAATTCTTACTCATTCCTTGCCTTTGTAGAAATCTGGAAAGTCTTTCCAAATATCCAACCCTTTTACAACAGCATTTGCATACTTCAACTTGTATACCCCATTCTCATTTAGCAGCTTATTTTGGACCACTTCAAAGGAGGAGGTGTGACCAATCTCATTCAACTAGGCATGGATGTAAATCCTTATATCTTTGCAGTACACAACACCTGTTGGAAATTTTGAAAACATGCCACATTTTTCCACTTCCATTGCTTTGAATGCAAACTTCTTGTATTTGGTCCTTAACTTGTCAACAACATCAATGATAACTAAAGTAGCCATGATAGCACTTTTGGAATACTATGGTTTTACAAGAAAACCAAAGAAATATTTTTGAATGTTGTCATTAGGGTTTATGTGCAACTTTCTAAAAACCTTCTTCTCTTCCTTAGCTATTACATACACTTCAAGATATTTTTCAAATGAGATAAATTTTGATCAAACAAAAACTAAATACGCTTCACACCAACCCTAGACACTCTGCATTAAATTAATTTCTTAGTTCTTGACACAAGCAACTTTTTATTGTCTAAGATATCATAGAGATCCATGATCATTCAATAATCTTCCACATAAAGTGTATTTGCTTTGAAACTTTGAGCAAAAAATCCATATCACCATTAACCATTATGCTGATGACTTCAACATCTCATGCTTTATAAGGGTTTGAAAATATTTGCAATCGCAACTCCCCCTAATCCAATACTTTCTTTTTAGTTACCAGAGGACTCATCTACACCATGTTGAGGTATAGATTCATTATGTACTTCACTTTCTTCCTTCTTCTACCATAGTTTGTTCATTTCCTTCTTTTGTTGTCCAATGCCAAACTTCTTTTTTGGAGCAAAAGATCTTACATGCTTTCCCTTGTAGAACCTTGCAATGTGTCCTAGTTTTTTGCAATTGTAGTAGGTGATACCAATTTGTGAAGCATAATTACTTTTTCTCACATTGGATCTACAATCAGTAGCCTTGTGACCAATCTTGTTGCATGTGTATCAGTAACCATAGAAGGATTGAGAATTCATAGCATTATTATTCCTTATTACTTTACTTCTACATTCATTAGCCTTATAACCAATCTTATTACAAGCATAGCACTAACCATGAAATGACTGAGAGTTCATAGTATTATACCTTGGAGGCCTAAATTAATTTTGACTCATCTTGCTTCTACATTCAATTGTTGTATGACCAAACCTATTACAAGAATAGCAGTCACCATTGAACCTAATAGGAGCAATATTTCTAAAGTTCTTCTCGTTATGGACATGAATTAATACACCTTCTTTCTTAATATTTTGATTTTTCTTTGCATCTCCAAAGGATGTCTCCTTAGTTTTTTTAGTGCAGGATTTCTCCTCCCTTATTTCAGACTTTCCTTTTCCTTTAAATTTATCATACAGTTTTGTAGATGCATTGATCATAAGACTTTTCCCTTTTTCAAAACCAAGTCTAGAATTCTCTTTAGATGGCTTTTGAGAGTTAATCAACTCATCAAGAATTTTAAAATTTCCTCTCAGTTTTAGACCTTTGTCAATTTTCTCTTTATCTTTTTCAAGTTCTTTTCTCAGAGTGAGAATCTCCTCTTCAAGCTTTGAACATTCAACAATTTTATCATTTAGCTTGGTATTCAAATAGTCTTCAATCTTCTTGCCTTCTTCAACCTTACCTTTCAAATCAGAGATCATAGCTTCTTCCTCCTTGATTTTAATTTCACATCCAATTCCTCCTATTTGAGCTTTCAGTTTTCCAATTTCTTCTTTTGATTCTTTAGCTTGTGCATTCAATTTGACAATTATCTCATTTTATCTTTCAATCATGCACTCATATTTGATATTTAGTGTTCTTGCTTCATCTAGATCTTCAAGATTAGACTAGAATTCTCCTTCAAAATCAACTTCACAATCATCTATATTGATGTCCCAACCTTCAGTTTCCATTGCTTCTAGATCTAGCTGTGGAATAAACATGTCATTGATTTTCACTACAGACCCCATGTGTTCAAGAGCAGGATCAACCTCAATTGTTAAGCTTCTCAAGGCACTTGGATTTGATACCAAATGTTGAACACACTGTATTGCTAAGTGGGGGGGTGAATCAACATAAAATTAACCATTCCCATTTGCAAATTAAACATCACATCACATAAAGTGAAAGAAGAGAAGAAATGAAAATATGCACCACACAAGGACACCAAGATTTTTACATGGAAAACCCAATAAGGGAAAAACCATGGTGAGAGTTAACTCACAATATATGAAGCTCATTGCTTACAAAAAATATAATTTTTTAAAGCTCACTACCTAAGGACTTGCATACTAAGGCGCACAACCTTAGGGAAAGATACAAAGACCTAATGAGACTCACTATCTCAAAGCAGGATACATGAAAATTATAATGAAAATTATGAACATGAACTGTTGTAAAGAAGCATCTAATATATGTTGATGTTGTAGTCCCTTTTTCACATAAACTTCATACAATCTCACTTCACAAAAATTGATTCCTTCACATATGATTTTGATCTTCTGTAAATAACCCCCATAACAACACAAAACTCCAATTAGGTTGGTTCTAAGATGACTTTTAGATGAAACATGTGATACTACATAGGTTGGCTCAAAACATATATATTATGGAGATAAAATGAGTTGTGGATCAACACACGACATAATATAACCAAAAAAATCTCAACACATCCTCCAAAGAAAGATTAATTAATCAGGACCAACCACAAATGAAGGAAACAAGTATGTCATCCCAAACAATGACAACACCACCAAAACTACTAATTGTTCAACTTTACACCACGGGGGAGAGACCAAAAACCTCATGTAGAACAAGATGTGAATAATTTAGTTCATTCACAATATCTCCTCAACCTTCTCCTAAATAAATAGATCATCATATGTTGGCACAAGAAGAGAAACATATTAAATTGATGAAAATAGAGCATCTTGAAACCAACTGTACAACTTGAAAACTTAGGATATTGCATTGTTGTACACCAAAACATATTAGACTTGCAAGGATGAATCCATATATATCTATGAACATATCCCCAAGTCTGCACAGCCACATCTATCTCATTAAATTAATGCAAAGCATTCCAATAGGCCTTCATCAACACTTTATACTGCTAGACCACAACCTAGAACACTATCACTTATAAGTTTCACTATAGAAGGTGTGATTACTTGAAATTTCAGATATAACACCTTCACATATTGACCAAATTTTCTTCTAAACCGTAAAACAAAAGCTTTCTTTATGGAAGGATGCAGACTAAAATACCATGACTATGTCTTAGAGAGTACATTGTGAATGCCTTAGCAAAACTTCTACAACTTATCTCCATGTTTTGTACACCAAAATGGAATGACATCAAAGTAGTTATGTAGGAAACATATTGGAACATGTGTACCCACCTCCATATCACACATAGGAATCAACCAGATCTACCTCATACAACATTGTTGACTATATCTCTGCACTTCCACTATATCCAGAGTATTACACACATTTGATATAAATGGTCCAACGCATCTTGAGTTGAAATAAATGACAACACATATTGCCAATATGACTCATATGTGGGTAGATCATGCTTGATCAGAGGTCTAGAATATTCTCAATTGGATTGGTAGAGTTTTAGAGCATATGCTAGAGGACGAAAGGATTTATGCATGGGGGTCATGTATCTTACCTCATTTTTATCATGATATGCATCAGGTGGTGTGTCAATTTCCCATTGGTTTATTAGCAGGTGTGACACTGCTCTATTTTTGGGCATGGGAGAATATAGCAGTTATCATACCTATTAGAGAGGCAATCAGAACAATAGAAAATCCCCTTGTTTACAAATATGATAATCTTCTTATGCAACATAGATTAGGAGATTTTGATTATTGATGCAATATTATTGATGATATTTTTGAGTTAAAATGGAGGCCTTGGCTTCATTGCGAGTCATAGGATAATGATGGTGAGCACCTACCATATTGTAGATAGACTCGGTGGTTCATTGGGAGGACACTATACATACTGGAGAGATATTTTCCTAATAGATTCCACAAATAGTTTGGAGAGGTACATTATGTACTTGAAAATTATTACCATGCTATGATTTCCTAGACCTATAGGGAGATAGTGGAGTGGGGACCTATTCCATCACCACAAGTTGACATCACGAAGTTTTTTAAGCCAGGACATATACGGTGGATATGGGTAGACAAAGCTAAGGACTCTGGTGTCACCGTAGAATTTGATGCTTGGTGGATTCCATAGAGACCACTAAGGTTCATGCATCTTGATGGCGGAGCAGTGGGAGGTAGCAAGACAAGGGATGTCGAGATTTTGCAAGCCTGTAGACAGTGACAAAACGTGGAGGCATAGATTCCAATAGCCTAGGACATGGGACCATAGGCGGGAGTACCAGTAATGATACTCACAAGAGTGGGGGAGAAAAGAGGAAAAGACAACGAGATGCCTCAAGAAGAAGATCTAGATGATGTTAGACTTCAAGTTGCCCTCCAAGAAAGAGACTAGGCGAGGTGAAAGAGAGATGGGTACTGAGCGGAGAGATATGGCCTCACCATTCAACTAATACAGAGGAAAACTAAGAGGGATTAGAGAGCACATGAGAGAGATGTAGAAATAGCCCACTAACAATAGGAAGAGGCAAGGTTCTATGATCCCGACGATAGATCATATTAGAGAGATCGGACTTTTAGAGTGGGAGGCTACATACTACCATACCCTCTATGAGGTAGTGGTACCCATAGGCAAGAGAAAACATAGATTCTCAGTCGGGAGTGTTGCAATAGCCTCATTTAGATTAGACGGAGGATCAATGGGTTGTCCCTCATAGGTGCAACAACTTTCTCTATAACCATAGGGGTTAGGGGGTTAGTAGTAGCCTATAGCATAGTAGTTGGCTCCTCCTCGTCCTCATTCTCCTAGTCAGGAGGAGAGGGGGGGTTCTATTTAGATAGATGTATGTATTTGATTTTGATGTACATATATATTTTGATATAGACACACATTCCTGATGTGTGTGTATATATTATTGGCTCTCAATAGCCCTTTATACACATATTCTTTGCATAGACTTGTATCATGACATACATTTTGATGATATATGATATATTGATTTTGAGTAACTATGATTATGACTTATGTGATGTTATGGATGATTGTGGATATATGTGATTCTATATTATATAGATTATGATTTGATGTATGCATTTGATGGTTTTATAATGTGATGATGTATGATGTATGGATGTAATGATATATTATGCTATGGATATATGATGTAAAGCTATGAATATATGTGATGATTTTATGATGATACTAATGATTTGTGGGTGTAGGATGTATGATGCTATGTTATGATGATTATTTTTTATATTTTTAATTCTATATATGATGACTATGCAGGATAGAAGATGTATGATGCTATTATAACATAGATATATGATGCTACTAACATTTTGTGGATGCAAGATGTGATGGATATTTTTGTATATGTCATTATACTTAGATAGACATGTTAGTATGATGAGTAGGATAGAAGAAAAAAAGTAGATGATTAGATGGATATATAGAATAGGATATGATGAATGGATGATGTTGATCAAATTTCAAGAAAACTATGATTATTGGATAGATTGGATTATTTTATTGGATATGCAATAAGATAGGATAGGTGATTTTTATTTGTCTTTAGGTTATGCTAAACAATCTATAGAAATCCTTATTTTGATATAGCAAGTAGACACTATGCACCAAGATATGAAGAACCGGGGTGGTGTATTGCATGGAATCTGACTCTGCAAATAAAATAGGAGTATCCTTATTCATACCTAACATACGAAAAACCTTGTTTGATCATGCGAGAGAATGAAACCTTGAAGCAAGTTAGACATAATGCACAAAATATATAAAGAACTTGATATGCAAAGGTGGTTGTATTGCCTGAGACTATCCCTACACACACACGGTAAGTATTTTCCAAAGTTATATTACAAGAGCATCCAACAAAAGACAAAAGAAATGACTATGCTCCATTATGTACCCCTCTAGATAGACCAAGATACCGAAGATCGAGGTAGCTTCGAGAGAGCGTTGGAATGAGACAAAAGATAAAATCAAAAGAAAATACCAATTGATGAAACATATTAATACCATCATATTTCTTGCTAGAGAGAGTGTTATAGTTGATATATGAAATGATGCCTATTGTAGGAAAGTTATATTTGTTAAGGTAGTCAATATTGAATGTTAAAAGTAGATGGTCTAAGTAGTTGATATGTAGGTAGTTGGTGTGTTTTGACAATGTTGATGCTTGTAATTTTTCGTGAATATTTATGTTTTGATGATTACCATAATTTCTTTTGCTTACTTCGCCAAAGATGAGGGTGACGAATAGGTTTATTATGGGTGAAAGTTTTATTGTGTAAAGAGTGAGTCGTGGTGATTTTTTTTAGGATTTTATTATTGAAATTTTAGGATATTTAGATGTTTTTGGATTTTTCAAGATATCTATATGTTTTTGGATTTTCTTGGATTATTTAGATGTTTTTGGATTATTTGGATGCTTTTGGATTTTTCTAGATTTTGAGGGAAAGAACAAGAATCTGTATACCAAGTTCAAAAAAATGCCCCCAATTAGGTATAAGATTTATTTATTATGGATAAGATGGAATGGAAAAATGAGACTAGATGGCATAGTTAATGCTAAATACTTAGTAAATTACCAAGCCATGATAGGTGATAAGTAGATAGATGGGTACTACTTTTATTATGGACATGATGAAAAGATGGGCGTGGATAAAAGATTGAATTTATTATGGATGGAATGGGTGAAGGGAAGAGATTTTCTATATGGTGGATGGGGCTTATTTACACATGTCGCCTCTTTACTAGGTTTTCGCCAAAGTACCTATCCTAAAGCAACACCAAAGTGCTTTTCAGTTGATGAAAAATTTTATCTTTACTATTTTATTTTCTTTTTTCTTTTTTCTTTTTTGAATTTTTGGTTTATTTTTTGAATTTTTTGAATTTTTTGCTAAGATACTTTGATAGGTTTTCAAGCATAGAATCACTTGAGGTGACTTTTGTTGATAGGTTCTTGCAAGGGGTCACCTTCAGGTGTTTCCAATTGATACGCTCTAGATCCATAGCTTGTAGTAACAATGAATGGTCCTAACCAATTAGGCTCAAATTTTCCTTTGCTACTATGATCTAGTTGATTCTTTTGATTCTCTTTAAGGACCAGATCTCCTACCTAGAATTTTTGGCCCTTGATCTTCTTGTTATAGCTTTGGAAAAGACAATTTTGATAATCTTGAAGGTGGTTAAGTTCTTGAAGACGTCATTCATCCAATATTTCAATCTCATTCAATCTTGACACTTGGTATTCTTCATCATCAATAAGTTGTTGCAATGAGACCATCAATGATGGAATCTCGACCTTAATAGGTAAGATGGCTTCACTACCATATACCAAGGAATAGGGTGTGGCATCGATAGGGGTTTTGATACTAGTTCTATAGACCCATTAAGTTATATTGAGTTGTAGGTTCCAATCATGACCAACAAAGATATCATGACCATTTTTATGGGGAAAAAAGGTGGGAGAAATGGTGTTGTATATGGAATTGAGTACAAAGATATCATACATCCTAGTTTTTAAAAGGTGTGTCATTATCTGTAATGACAACATGAGGAACACCACAAAAAATTAAATAGTTTAGAATGAAATTTGCTATTTTTTTCTAGTGACATATGTTAGGGGGGTGGCTTTGATCCACATCGTGAAGTACTCAATGGAAGTGATAATGAATTTATGGTTGTTAGATGAGGTGGGGGATATCTTGCCTATGAGGTTGAGTCCCCAATGTGAGAAGGGTCATGGTGTAGTGATCAATTGTAATTCTTGTGTTGGAGCATGAATACGATCACCATGTTGTTGGAATCATACACACCTGGAAAGTCAACCCAAAAAAATTGTTTTGAAAATTTGCTTAGTTTTTTGAAGTTTTCCCTTGTGGCTGACAACGTTTTTTATCTGAATTTCATGAAACAAAAAGGGTTTATAGAAAAAATTGTCAAATTTCCACCAATTAATTTATGCCTTATTTTGAATTTAATAAATAATTATTATTGATTTTCTACATACATTATGACTAAAGTCCTAATTGATAGGTTGATTGAAAAACTTTCATAACTTTCAAACTACTTAACATTTTTTGAACCTATAAGATGCACCACATTCTATGCTTCGCATACTATAGGATAAAAAAAATGAATTTCATAAATTTTTGACCAAGTTATGGTGCTCAGACACATACATTTTAATAATTCTAAAAATTTCTAATAAAAAAATTATAATTAATTATTTACATGGAAAAAAATTACAAAATTTTTTTTGGCACATCTGGGCATGTATCATCTATTTATATTGAAAGATTCAGAAAAAATAAAAGATTAAAAATTCTTGTACTTAGGGTGGTCAGACATACACCTGCTTCTTATCTTTTTCCTGAAAATTTAGTACCACTGCATTGAAATTTCAAATTTTCGCAAAACAGATATACTTTTTTCCAAAAAAGAACTAGCAGCTTAGAAACTACATTCAATTTTCTACAACTTTTGTTCTTACATATTTTTCAAATTATGTTAATAACCTATTCAAACTTTTATGTCAGGTTGCCTAACTCTATTTTTTTGAATTTTCATTGCCACTTAGAGGCCTAGTTTGGACCCCCATGATCATGCACTGACCCAGAGAGCACACAAACTAGAATGTTACTCAATAAATAGGATGGTGCAAATGAACAAGTGACAATATCACCTTCTCAACTATGAGCACTCAAGGCTAATAGCGGAAGGAAGAAGCTTGGTGTTCCTCCAATGGCGATAGTGTTGCAACAAGAATGTGGTGTTGGAGCCAAAATGAAGAGCTTACAGTCAAGAGAAGTGGTGTAGAAGCCAAGAGGATGAAAGTAGAATGCAAGAGAGTGAATGAATCCAAGAGAGAGTGAAGGAATGAGATTTGATATATTTGAATTAGCAAAAGGGAGGTAGAAGGCTTGAATTTCGTCGGTCAAGGAGGTAGGAGATGTTACACTTCACACCTAATAGGAAACGTAGCATTTATGCAGAATCCAGGGGCAGGAATCCTGTCAAGACAGCAGTGCGACACATGCGTCCTCGACAGAGATTCCTCCATTGACATAAAATGACACGACTAGGTGGAAGGAGTGAGGTGGCGACAGAGGATTTGCATCATTGGGTTTATATTTTTTAAGGTAGGGGAAATTAAATGGGGAATTTGCTTAGGGGTGCAAATTCACTCCATTACAATTATACAAATATATTATTTATTCTTAAAATAAATTTATCCATATCATTATTTGAATATAAATAATAATAATAACTTAAAAAATAGAACACTTATAAGATATAATTTAGATATATTTTCTAAATGTTAATATATTAATACAGATTTGAGATAATAGAATAATTATTAATTTTAATATTAATTTTACTTCAATGGGACAAAACAGTTGCATGCCTATATTCTAGCTTAATTGAATAAAAAATGTGCAATAATTTGGGTTCATAATAATGAATATATAAATTTAATTTTTTAATTTTTAAATATAAAAATTAAATAATAAATTTTATTTATTTTTACTAAACCATTTATAATTATTATCATTATTTAATTTATCTATTTGTAACTTAATTTATATATACCATTTTTTTTTTAAATGCATAATAATAGTTCACCTTAGGCAAATTGAATTTTATTTAAAGAAGATAAATTATTTTTTGTTTTTTATTGGTTCAAAACCAACTTATTAATAACTAATTAAACAAGAAAAAAAAAACTCATTGCAATAGTATTGGCTCATGGTAAGTACTAATAATATCAGCAATTGAGACAAGAATAAATTGTTCAAATTAAATCTTAGAATTGGTACAACTTTTGAATTTAACAAGTAATGCCATAGTCAAATATATAAAATGAAGTATGAGATATTAAGATCACTATGTTGATGTTATCTTCTCGAGTAATAAAGCTAAACATTGTGCATAAACAATTAAATAATTAGACATATTTAGATTTAACATTACTCGGATGTTCTAATTTCAAAGAATTTTATATGTAAAGAAAGAGAATCTTGAATAGTAATTAATTGTTCATTTTTTTGAATTAACATGAGTTATACATTTATGGTTATTAATTACTTTATTTCTTTAGTCTTAGTGATAGAGTGCTAGTTGTACTCTGTTAGAACATAAAATGGCTTCATGAACATATTTCTCGTCTTTAATATTTCTATCTTTTAGACTAAATAGTTGCCCTCAGTTAGAGGTAATATTAAAGTTAATCTTAGACTAGTTTGTCAACATTCCACTCTTATTCATTGTGCAAAAATTTTATGATGGAATCATTAACTTGATGCCATCATAGGTACGAAGGACATATTTTCTTGTTATCTCTTGGTTGAGTTGTTTAGTTTAACAAAAAAAAATGAGGGTTTAGGTTGTGGAAAATGTAGGACATGACATTTGGTATCAGAGCAAGGTTTCAACACTAGGAACTTTGGGTTTATGTTAATTGGTTTAATCAGTTCTCATTTTGCATAGGGTCTTGATTGATTAAAGTGTGTGTATGGTGTAAGTCATTATAGGATGGTTAAGGGAAAGTGAAAAAACATGAGATGTTTGTGTCTAAAAATTTATCCTATAAGAGGAACTTTAGCTTTAACCTTATTGGTGAATAAAAATATATTTTATTAATATTCTTAAGGTGAAATCTTTAATTATCCAAGTGATTTAGTCCTAATTTCTCCAAATTAAGTTAAAGAATTAACATGTTGTAGAGAAATAATTGCTTCTTGTTTAAATATAATCTAGATCTTTTGATGAATGTTTAAAATAGATCATTCATTATTATTTCATGAAATTGAATATTGGATATTCGTGTCAAAGAATAGATCATAGAAAATGTGTTGATTTCAATCCATTTTAAGAATAAATATTAATGGCTAATAAAAGAGCTCTCTAGAATCATTGATATTAAAACTTGTGTGATGAGGTCATTCTTTTTGTACTCTTTCATGATTAATGACAACATAGAAAAGGATTCCCTTTTAGGATATAATCTTAGTCACAATCTTAAGTGAACAACCACCATTGTTATGTATATTGACTCTAATTATTTTATTTTTCCAATGTCGTTCTTTATGTGAAAGCTTGATTAAGATAGTTATGGATAGACATATCCCTAAATTTCTAGTTAATTCATCTTGGGAAAAATGATAAGTATTTTGAAGGATTTACATGTACTTATTTTATACCTTAAAAAATATTAGTTTTATTATATGAGTGATTTCATTTCCTTATGGTAAATAACCAAACTATAGTTGTGTAAACATATTTAAATTTCCTATGCATAATATCAAGTTGAATTTATTTTGCCTTCATAATGTAGATGGATTTTGGAGTTTAATCTCTATTTCAGTTAATATAGGTCCTCATTATAAATGTGGTATCTAGGAGATAAGGATGTTATATGAAATCCTAATAGATTTTTTTGTAAGACGTACTTCCTTAGGTTAAGTTAGTTGGTGTTAGGGAAAACTTGAGTTGGTCTCCTTTTGTCTTCAAAATGTTGATAGATTTTGAATCTTTCTCTTTTATAAAAGTGTCCTTATAATTATTTTTAAAAAATAGGAACCATAAATTTTTCAACTTGGGTAATAAATAAGTGGTATTTCTTTGAGACATGTTATTTGGTGTCTAAGAGTGAAAATTATTAGTCAAGTGAAGGGGTTCAAAATGGGGTAGTAAGAGTCTCTATTAGATGGTTGTTTAAAAGTGCAAAGATGTTTTTGATTAGCGATAAACAGGTTTTGAAGGGGCCCTGAAACCCTATACAAAGAAGAGCAAAGGCAGCAAATTGGTTGTCCAACCAAACACCAAACAACAGGTTGATAACATAACCATCAGCTCACCAAACAGGAAAACCCAAATCGAGGATCTAAACAACAGCAGATCCTGAACCAGCAAATCTAAAAGTGCAAAGATGTTTCCTCAATTAGGAAAATGAATTTAATGTTAGAAAGAGTAAATAAGGAGATCAAAATATGTTTTCAATATAGTCAATTAATTTTTAAGGTTGAAGTTAAGAAAAGTGGTAAATCATTAGTCGTGCCCCTCTAAGTGATTCTAATAGCATTTTTGAATTATTGTCATAGAAAAATTATTTATTGAAATTTATTTAGTTAAGTTGTCAATTTTCAAAAAGTGTAACCTTTTTAGTTATGGATTGGATTCTCCTTGTCTCAAATGCTTGATCGCTTTCTTATGGTTGAAACTTGAAAATATCTGGTAACCTATGATTGTTGATTATTTAAAAGTGTAAATTTCAATTATGGTTTAAACTTTTTAATTCATTACTTGTTGATTTTAGTATGTTTTGATAATTACTTCAAGCTAATAGTTGGTCAATATAGAAGGTTAGATATTTTAAATTTAAATTTGGTTTTTCTAGATGGAATGCAAAACATTATAATGGTTATGATACACTTAGAAATAGAATAGTTCTATATAAAGAAATAAAACTTAGATTTGGATATCAACAGTTTCCTTTTGTACCTTTCTTATCATTAATAGTAATGATGATTAAATTTATTGCAATGAAACAATAAATCATATATATTAATTTCGCATACAAAGATTGCTCATAAATTAAGGTTGTTCTAGTTTAATAAGTAATGTCAATGGAGATTGAATAAAACTTAGGAAGCTCGTTGTGATTCATATTGTGGAAAACCAGTGAATGTTGCGTTTGTGACTCAAGTTTGAGATGCAAAGTATCCAACTTAGGGTGAGGGTGTGGTGGACATCTGGGATGATCTACCTATGTGTACCCTTGTGTTAATTATGTTTGAAGTAAATTTAAATGTAAATATAAAATGTTTTTTTTTCTTAGCATGTTTGATTGTGTAGTGGAAATTCCCTAGTGTCAACTACTCCAATTGGAGAAGGGTCTGCTAGTGTACTTGGGGTTGAGGGAAAGGTCCATTCATTGGAACATTGTGATTGTTCCTTGATGTTGTCCCTGATCTAGACAGGGGACTGATGTTGGAAGACTATGAGTTCCCTTGGAACGTTGAGTTGGATCTATTCCCCCACTTTTATAACCACACTTGTTGGTCCATAGTGCAAGACTTTTTCCCTTGAGTTTTTGTATCCTATGGGTTGAGGATGGGCCTTGTGTGTCAAAATGTTGGATAAGCTTCTACTTGGGCTACAAACATTGGACATTCAGAGGCATGGGTATTGGATGAAGTTCATGGATATGAGATATCATTATAGTTTTATTCTACATAAGGGTTAAAAGCTCAAAAGACATGAGATTCTATAGAAGAAGTATTGGAAAAAGAGAATATAATAGAAATTATTTTAATTTTATCACCTAAAATATTATAAAGCAATAAAATTCAAGGTTCATGATAGTGTAAGTGACAAACTTGGCAATGTTTGTGATAGAGTTGTGTGATGGTAAATAGTGTTCTCATTGATTGAGATCAAATTATTATTTGAAAATTAAAGATAACCTCTATGCAGGATACTTCAAGTATATCTGATTTATGGATAAAAATTTTGGCATGTCTCGGGTTGTGTGGGATAATGTTTTGTTATTATATGGATATTTTATGGTTTGAGACAACCATGACATTATATTCTTAAGTGGTTTGAGAACACTATGATTTTTTCGACTATATATTTGTGTGTGTGTGTGTGTGTGTAGTTTGAGACCACCATTCACCTCCACCCCTTGAGTGGCTTTAGAGAAGTCGCATAGTAGATGTAATGTGTAAAATTGTGAAATGTGTTTTATTATTGATTTACATATTGATTGATGATACTTTTTGTTTCACAATTGATGCCAATAATGTTGTTCTTTTGAGCTTGTGTTAAATTTTGCAATGGTCCTTTTTGCCTCAAGGACTAAATATGATTTAAATGGTTTTGGACTAGATTTAAGATGTTTCCTTGTTACTTTTATTATTCTTTACTTCTCTTTTATGAGACTTTTCTTGTAAATTTTAGAATCTTGATTGTTCTTTTTTTTTAGTTTTAAGGTTTTCTTAATGATTTTGTCGTACTGGAATGTGTGGTGTAATGTGAAATATGTAAACTTCCATATCCAAAAGGGATCCCTGGCAAGTCGTATGGGGGTGCAAATACACTGGGGAATTTATATTATAAGGATGGGACCAGTATGGGATGGTCATAATTTATTTCTCCTTAATTCTTGCATGTGATTCTTGTGTATCTTCTTTCTTGGAGGCTAACCCCCTTACACAAACAAGGGGAAGGTACTAGGAAATGTATGGAGGGGTCTTGAGAAAGGGGCCTTGAGACCATCTTTCCTAATATTATTATGATTCTATGGATATTCAGTGATGGCACAATGATTCTACATCTATATGGTATCTCAATTACAGTGATAAGGCATATGATTATTCAGTGCCATTTGGCATCATTCATCCTCATAAATCCCATTCCATGAACCTTGCGATATGTCAACTTGTTGTGTTGATAACATGTGTTGTTGTAAACGAATTTTTGTGATGTGGAATACTTGTGAATTAATGATAGAAAATGATTTAATAAAAGGAAGTGAGCTTTTTCTTGAGATGTGAATTGATTTGAGAGCATGATAAGCATGTTGTTATGGAATGTTAATATAATTGTGTAATTATTGATGATTGAAGTAAATCTAACATATATACGTGTAGTGTACTCTTTAATAATCACATAAATAAAATACAAAGTAATGTGGATCTGACATCTATATGTGTAATATTGTTTTAAATGTATTAATATGAGTTTAATATGGATAAATAATATCTTTGGTTGTGTTGATAATTAATTATAGAGCTTACTCAAATATTTTAGGATACTTAGTAAAATAAAAAAATTGTTAACATACTTGGAAAGTTTTCATAAATGAAATAGTTTTTCTGTAAATGTGTACGGTATGAATGAAAATTTGCACTAATCCTTAGTGAATTCTAGGAGGAAGTTGAATCTAAGGGGAGGGGAATGTAAGGTCCAAATTTCATATGACTTAAAGTACGCTTCTAATGAAATTCTTATTGTTAAATTCATGGGATTTACATTAAATGTTTATTGTCGAGTGAGCATGCATACCCTCTCCTTTGAGGACTTCTAGGAGGAAGTACAATCCTAGGGAGAGAGAGTGAGACCTTGCATTTTCATCATCTTGTTGAATCTATGTCTTTGATTTTTCTTGTCCAATGTTTTCATGTGCTTCTATGTTTGGACATTATACATGGGTTTTATGAGTGATGGAACTTGTTCCTATACATCAATGATACTCATATTCTTGGTTGTTATTGGATATGGTTAACTAATTAATTTTATCTAACTAATGGTTGTTGTGATTTCTTTATGATAAGCAAATGAGTTCCTTTTGTTGATTATGTATGTGTTGATTGAGTTGTGTGTTTATGATGGGTAATTGGTTATATGTTGATTTATTGTTCGTGTTGGTATTACTATGTTTATCAAATGGATTACATTATGTTGATAGGGGTTGTTGAGATGATGGATTTTATTATTAGAAGATTACATAATGTGGATGTGTGAGTAGGTGTTATTGTCAAGATGAGATTTGATATGTTAATGTTTACTTGTGATTTAAATTTAATTTCTATGTGATTTCCTAGATGATTATTTTAGATAAGAAATTTTGGAAAATAACATTTATTTTTGAAGTGTTAATTTAATAGTTGCTTTGGCTATTATTATTTATATGATATACTAACACCTTTTTGTTGAGTGAACAAGTGAATTTTGTCAATGGTGGTTGGGGTCACATAGGTACTATGTTTTTCCATTATAAAACCCAACCTTGTCTCACATGGGGTAATAAGGTCTTGTGGTTTGTATTCTGAAAATATTGTGTTGTAGTTGTTATGGAAATTTTGTATAAATGTGAAATTCTATTTATTTTTATTTTTATTTTTTTGAGTGTTGTATAAATGTGAAAGTCTGTTTATTTTTCTTTTAATTTTCTTAAGTGTGTTTTATTCTTTTATGTTTTGTAAGTACCTTTATAAGGTTTAGATTTCATTTTTATGGTTTAAAAAGGTTCCTAGGCGTAGGACCTATAGGTTAGGGGTTAAATTTTATTATAAAGTACCTTACATAAGTTTAGAACCCACTCTATTTACCCACTTTTGAAAAGTGGTGAAAACTAGAGTTGGTTGGGTAGTTTAGATGGTTAAGGAAAGGTAGTTTCTTTTTCCCTTCTATTTATTCTTTCTCCTTGAGTGGAGAAGAGGTTTTTTCCTTGGGAATCGTTCTTTAGGTCTTTAGATTTTTTCATTTGGTAGGGACAAATTCTAGTTGGAGAAAGTAAGAGAAGGGTAGAGGAAGGAAAGATTGAAAAGAGGATTTGAATCTAGTCATCTACAATTTGGATAGCAATTCTTATGGTACCATCTAAACCTTTTGTTAGATATTGATTTTTATGTGTAAGAGAATGTTTGGATGTTTTGCTATGATTGTGAAATTTATGTGAAAATAGATGGTGAATCCTTATGTCTTTTGCTGGAATTATGTGTTAGTTTATTCTTGAATATGAGTACCCACTTTGTCCAAATTTGAGAAAAATAATCATATATGTGTTGTAGGTGAAGGAAATGTGAATGAAATTGGTGTAATGTGCAAAGTTATGTAAAGTGAATGTAATATGGAGTATATTTGTTGAGGAATCTATGTGAAAAGTTTTGTATGTTCATTGGAAGAGCTATGTGACCGTAACTCGAGGGTGGATTGAGTTTCAACCCTATGGTTGGGTGGAGAGCCCATTGGCCAAGATTGTTGTTTCTTTGTTGATCTTTCTCTTTCAGGTACATGTGTTAAATAAGGGAGATTATCTTGGGGCTTTGAACCTTAGGATTTTAAGAAAGAAACATGTCGGTCTTATGAGGGTTTACAAAGTTTTTAAGAACCTAGGGATGCTTTGTAATTTACAGTTCAATTTTGGTTGATGGTGTTATACTTTACTTGTGTTACACCCCATTGTTTATTTACCAAATTACTTTAACATTTATGATTAAATATAGTTTTAATGCATGGTGATGTCATTATGGTATTTATTGATTTATCAGTTGAATGAATTTTAAATGATTATATGATGATTAAACAATAATGTGATTATGTTTTATATGTAATCAGCTAACTACATAAATGTTGCTCTAAGTTGAATGCAAGGAAGTTCGAGCCCTCTAGAGGGGGGGGGGAGAGTATCACTTAGGAGAGGAGTTGGTATATGAGTAGACGCAAACACTCACTCACTTAGGTTATTTGGAACCTCTTCAGGACAATTCATGTATCAAGTTGGTGAGTTTTAAACCTAAGTTGATAGGTTAAGTGTCTTAGGCAAAATAAGACCCCTATTGTTAAAGATCCTTTTAAATCATCACATTAAATTAATTTCAAATATCTCTTGTAATAATAAATGTAATGTATATAATATATATAAATATAAATGTAATATATATAATGCATATATATGTATGTATGTATGTATATGTGAAAATATATAGTTTACGTATATTCATATATAAATATGTATACATATATGATTATAAAAGAATAATGGAATATATATATCGATTTCAAAGCCATATTAATATGGCAATTTTTCCACTCATGAACCGTGGAGCTTAAGCCGATTTGTAAGGATTTTTGGAAGAGAATTTTAATGGTTATTATGGCACCTTGTTATATCGTTGGTTTTGGGCAGTATTAAGTTACTTGTGAAGCCACGTAATGAGTAAATGAAGTGTTTTAGGCGTTGCGAGTCATGCCTTTCTTTGAGGCTGTTTCTAAAGGCTACCAACAGAATTTTAAACGCAAGAAACAGCATGATGAAGTCGTGGGGGTTTGGTTAGTTGAGACCTGGTCAAAGCTAGTGGTGGCAGTCATAAGAGCTGCACAGTCGACCAATCTAAATTGCATTCTTTATTCCTTTAATGTTGAAGCAAGCCATGGCAAGAAAAGGTTGGGATAGAGCCTCCATTTTAGGCAACCAATTTCTATTTTGGAAAAAATTCAAGGAAAACCGATTGGAAGAGAGGATGAGTAATTCTCTTTGCTCACATTTGCATTTTATCATGAGAATAACATTGAGGAGAGTTGGGCGTAGAAAAGTAAGAGTGTTGTGCGAGAGTTTGAAGGGAGATAAGTAATTCTTGTTGCTTGTTTTGCTTATTATCGTGAGATTAGTTTTTAGAGAGAAGTTGGGTGTGAGTTTGGAAAAGAGAAATAAGTATTTTCTTTGGCCATTGTAAGAATACAAAGGGAAAGGTTGAGCATAGAAGTGAAGGGGGTTGTGCGTGTGTTTGAGAAAAGCTAGAAGTTTATTATAAAGTTTAAAGTTGTACGTGGAGATCATAAAGAGCAAAAACATTTGAGTCTCACTTGCTGAAATAGAAGCAAGAAATAGCAGTATCAAGTTAGGTTAATCTGTTCCGGGCATGGCTAAAATATAAGAGAGAGCTTAAGGACAAAGCTTAAGACTCTCTAAGTTGAGTTTACTAAACAAACCAGCTTCATAAATTAAATTAGCAAGACTAGTAAAATACATGGAAATGGTATTTCTTCTATCCAATAAGACGTCTTTATATATATATATATATATATATATATATATATATATATATATGTTTGTATATATATTTGTTATTACAAGTTTATATTGTATTTTCACTATTAAGGTCTGAAACATAATAGAGAAAATAAAGTCTTATTTATCATTTGAAATTTATAAGTATTCCAAGTTAGACCAAGAGTCATTATATTTATCAATTGATTTGGAATCATGTATCTTGAGTAGAGGAAAATACGTTCTCATCATAAACCAAAGCCCATAAAACTAGGAGAGAAGATTACTCCTTTGTGGCTATTTAAAGGACTCAAATAAAAAGCAGTTTTCTAGACCCAGAATGTTGCGAGAACGTAAAATGGGTATTCGAGTTAGAAGTGTTAAACCTACTTAGTTGAATAATCAACTTTAGTGAAGTCGTCACTATTGAAACCGAATCTATTTGAGCAAGTTAACCTATGGGTCAGACCAATAGTAGATTTAACAAGAGGTCAATATGATTTCCAAGTTGATTTAGAGGTGGGTGAACTTTCGACATCGCTTTTTAAGAAAGTGGAAAAGTATTTGTTTGCACTTGTCAATTCAATGTGCTCCAGGGTTGCATAACTTGTCACTAGTGTCATACTTAGAGAATGTTTGTAGTTGTATGACTATACTTGTTCTGTAGGACACAACACTAGATACTCAAATGACAATACTAGAGGTTCTTATACTATACTCTTTGTTGAAGAGTAGGAGCCACTTCCAGTTGGAAGGTGTGTAGGGGACTATCGGTTTATGGTTGGAGGTAAAGCGCTTGGGTGATGCTCTCCCTCTTGCAAACGACATATCAAGACTTGTGAAATAGAAGAGTAATCCAGCTAAGGGTATCCTGACCTTGTTCTCATTTGAAAACTTTGAAAGTTTATTTGATTATAAATCTTATTGGAAAATTGTATTTAAAAAAATATATTTCATTTACATGATATTTGGTTATGTTATTTCAATTATGAAATGTTATATGATTTCTTTTATGTGGAATGCAAACTGTGATATTAGAAAAGAAAAAAATACCTTCTAGTTTTGTAGGCATTGAATTATTTACTTCATGTATTAAAACCTAG
>VDFB02327092.1:0-24370 GCA_007258455.2 Sequoia sempervirens
ATTATTATATATTTATTTGTTTGCTTTTCCTTTTATATTTATATATCTTTAATAAATAAACTTTATAAGTGAATTATATATATAATTAAATTAATCTTAAATTTATTATTTGAATTATCTATATATAATATAAGTACTTCTTAAAGGAGAAGTATACGTATTTAGGTTAGACTCCATTAGAGTATTTTTAAATTAAAAGGTGATGTTTATACTATGGTTTTCAAATAGATAACATAAAACACCCATACACATGTCTTTTAGTGAAATTTAGTGAAATTTTCTTATTCATGACATAGCTTCCAAATAAAGGTCATATTTTCCTTTAGAGATAGTATTTGCTACTACTCCATTGATTTTTGCTAGGTTTTGAACTTATATTAATTTCTTTAACCTTCCTTAATGGGTTATCTCTTGGAAAGCAAAATAAGAATGAAAATTTAAATGAGGCGGATTATTTTTAAAGGACTATTTTCAATGGTGAGCACTTCTTTTAAAGTATCTACTAGCCCTCTAATGCAGTGATAGTATAGTTGCTATTAATTTCTCAATTTCTATAACATTCTATAACCCCCTATGCCAAACTCAATAATCCGAGGAATGTGATTAATACAATTATTACCATTAATGCTTAAATATATATTTTGATACATAGTTTTATATCATTTAATCTCCCAGTCGGATTGATCCAAAATATAAATTATTTAAATACTGGCATAAGTGATGATCTAAAATCATTGCGTGAGGCAGTGAAATATGTCATTGCGGATGATTATAATATTGTTCAATCGACATTTGAAAACATTGGCACATTTCCTTTTTTCTTATTTAATCTGGCTTTTTAGGAATATTATTTATCTACAATACTTTTCTCATGCAGGAAGGTTACATTATTATACATATATCAGTATTTAATTTCTTCACGAAGACCCCAAATATCACATTATAATTTCCACAGTGATAACTAGGGACTGCAATCCCCAGAAGGCATAACGTATGATAGTTACAACTGCTAAGTTATTATAAATTACTCAAAGATGTCTTTTCAATGTCGTAAATAGTTGGAGACATTAAGGGCGTTAGAAATGCTAAGAGTATGTAGTAATTGCTAGGGAAACAACTCAATTGATGGCCATAAAAGAATACAATCTACAATCTTACCTCAGTTATGGTAATAATGAAATGGATGACGCTAACTTCAGAGCACGATAGTAGACAACCATTCAAAATTAATAATAACATGAAGACTTTGGCCTGAGTGCGTTAACTCCACTATTCTACCAGCCCATACTGTTTGTTGATAAAAGTGAAGGTGACATTATGACTTTAGATCTTGTCTGCTGATTCACCACAGATATCTAAAGACGTTTTGTTGCTAACCACATGGTTGCATTTATGTTGGTTTCTAGCATCTAATGACTAACGTGTGTAATAATATAATGTGGCGACCGGAAGGGTGAATTAACTACCACCACTTGACCCCAAAAATGATAGATCTCCTTACAGATTTTCTTGTACATGCATTACAAAGGAAAAGTAAAATCCACAGTCATCGGTTGAAGGGATGGGTGTTCAAGGAAAATCTAGAGTCATCGGTTGAAGGGATGGGTGTTCAAGGAAAGATACATGCCTCAAATGAACGCGTGTTAGATCCTTCCTAACTTTACCTCTATTTTCCTACCACAGTAGAGGCGATAAATACAAACCTGACACTAGTGGTGGCGGCCAGAGAGAAGTCAGCCTGAATTGGGGAAAGAAATGACTGAGGAAAATAAAAAAGTGTCGTACCAGGCTTATTTGTTGAATGATGATTGCTATAAGCATCATCGTCATTCAGACTTGATCAAAGTTTATCATTTATATTGAAATATTTCTGGAAAAATATTTAATCGAATTTATGAGCATACATATAAAATTCAAATTATATATATCATGTTATATTCTACATTTCATTAATCAAAATTTACTTACTCATCCGCCACCTTGTAGAAGGGTATATATGAGTTATACTAAACAATGATAAACAACTTTATCATAAGCCGCGCCCTAAGGGACACGTCCCATGAGTGGATGTGTCACGTCCTCTCATGAGACGCGCCTCTTAGGGGTGGGTCTCCTCTCTTATTTATGGAGGATCCTTCTTTGATATGCAAATATAGAAATCGAATAATGTTCTGCAATCGACACATTCAAAATAAGAAATTCAAATCTGGAAATTGAAAATTTGAACATAGAAGTTTGAGTAGTATTCTTACACTTAGAATTTTCATAAGTCCCTTAGTCTCCCAATTTGATTGAAGATTTGTTTACATTTACATGGTATCAGAGCCAAGTTGTGTGAATCCAAAACAAATCTAAAATCAATTTGCTCTAGAAAATTTGTATTTTTTAAAATCGAATTCACATCACATTCTTCATAATGTCAAGTGTGATCAGATTTGAAGATTGCCTTGCAGGAGCAGACAACTTCACATCATGGAAATTTAGAATCATGATGATCCTTAGAGAGAATAAACTAGACTCACTTGTGAAAGAAAATAAAAAGGAACCAGAGGCTGAACCTGAGAAAACTCAATGGGTTGAAAACAGTGAAAAGGCCATGAAAATTCTAGTAGATGCAGTTAGGGATCATATAGTGCCTATCTTAGCAAAACATGAAACTGCATACCATATGTACAAATCTCTTGAGAGTACCTATGAGATTAACAACACCTACAGGACTCTTGCATTAAAAAGGCAAATAAACAATGCACAAATAAACAAAGGAGAGTCCATTAATGCATACTTCATAAGGATTATTGAGCTAAGGGATCAATTATCCACAATTGGATATCAGATTGATAGCAAAGAGTTAACTCTAATTGCACTAGGAGGCCTACCAAACTCATGGGAGCCATTTGTTCAAGGAATAAGTGCGAGATCTAAACTCCCTAAGTTTGACAGGCTAAGAACCGACTGCCTTCAAGAAGAAACAAGACTTTCCACAAAAGACAATAAACAGAAACTCATAGATGAAGACATTCATGTTCTCCACACAACATCTAATAAGAGTAAGAAAAACTCCTACAAGAGAGGATCTTTTAAAAGAAAGAGAAGTTCCAATGGAAAGGAATCTTATAAGAAGAAAGATATCTCTCAAGTACAATGCTTTAGATGTGATCAGTATGGCCACTATGCAATGAAATGCCCTGATAGAACTAAACAACAAGCATCCTTTGCCAAAGTAGGAAAGTCAAACCCAAATCATGAATCTAAGAACTTTGTGTTCTATACAGCCCTTTCTAGTCAAGTATCTGACAACACTCAAAATTGGGTAATTGATAGTGGTTCCTCCAGACACATCACAGGGTTCAGAGAACACTTGGACTCTATGACTGAAAAGTCTGATGAAGAAGTAACCATCGGGGATGATTTTGCATACCCTGTAAAAGGGGTTGGAACGTGTTCCATCAAGTTGAAATTTGGGGTTTCTCTGCAACTCACTGGAGTCTTATTTGTACCTGGAATAAAGAGAAATCTTATATCCATCTCTGCCCTTGAAGACAATGGTTACAGAGTTACATTTATGGATGGGAAAGTTCTAGTATGGCCTAAGAACTCATCTATCAAGAAAGCTCTAACCATAGGCATAAGACAAGGGTACCTTTACAAACTATACACTGAGGTTAAACAAGCCCTTACCCTTGACATTGTTGATACAAATGAAATTTGGCATAGAAGATTAGGACACCTTCATTTCCGTGCCCTACCTTCTACAGAAAAACTTGTTACAAGCTTACCCAAGCTAAAACCATCTCATGAGGGAACTTGTAAAGGTTGTGCCCTAGGAAAGAATACAAAGGGATCCTTTTAGAATAGCTTGAGTAAAACCCTTAATGTGTTAGAACTAGTTCACTCTGATTTATGTGGACCCATGTCTGTACCTTCTAAAGCAGGATTTCTATACTATGTCATATTTGTAGATGACTTCTCTAGGAAAACTTGGATCTATTTCCTTAAGTGTAAAGAGTTAATAGAAATCCTTAAAAGGTTCAAAGAGTTCAAAGCCTTTACTGAAAACTTCTCTGGAAAGAAAATAAAAACCTTAAGGACAGACAATGGGAAATAATACACCTCTGAGATTTTTAAGGAATTCTGCATGAGTGCTGGAATTAAGAGGCAGTTCACAATTGCCTACAACCCTCAACAAAATGGGGTTGCTGAAAGAAAAAATAGAACCATTGTACAAGCTGCTAAGGCAATGCTGCTTGACCAAAACATTGAAACTTCTTTCTGGGTAGAAGCCTCTAGGATTGCTATCTATATCCAAAATAGATGTCCTCATTCTCATTTTGATAACAAAACTCCTGAAGAAGCCTTTACCAGCATAAAACCTGACATTAGTCATTTTAGGATTTTTGGTTGTCCTGTCTATATACATGTGCCCAAAGAGAAGAGATTCAAACTAGAACCTTCTGGAAAGAAGGGAGTATTTGTGGGTTATAGTGAAACCTCCAAAGCCTACAGGATATTCATACCCGGGTAGAAACAAATTGAATTGAGTAGAGATGTCATCTTTGAAGAAGACATTGCATTCAAGAGGGCAAGAAGTTCTAGTGAGACAAAAACCTATTCCCCTAGAGCACCTGAAATGGAACCTGCTCCTAAGATTCAGAGGGAGCATCCTGATGAAATGCCACATGAACTTCCTTCTACTTCAAATGAGAATACAAATGACAACGGAAGAAAAAGACCACTTTGGGCCAGGAAAATGATCAAAGAAGCAGAGGATCATGCAACACCCAAAGGAACGTTCAGGGAGAGTAAAAGACCCAAAAATTTCTCTAGCTATGTTGCTCTAATGAACAACATCATAAACTCAAAACCTATCAATGTTACAGAAGCTTTTCGACTTCAACCATGGAAGGATGCAATGATAGAGGAATATCAGTCTATTCTAAAAAATGATGTATGGGATATAGTGCCTAGGCCAAAAGAGAAATCTGTTGTCTCTTCCAAATGGCTCTTCAAAATTAAGCATGCTGTTGATGGCAGTATAAAAAAACATAAAGCATGTTTTGTGGCAAGAGGTTTTTCTCAAAAGGAAGGCATTGATTATGAAGAAAAATTTGCACCTATTGCCCATTACACATCAGTGTGAGCAGTGTTAGCCATTGCAACAGCTAAAGGCTGGAAGATCCATCAAATGGATGTGAAAATTGCCTTCCTGAATAGAACTATTGAAGAGGAAGTCTATTTGGAACAGCTTGAAGGTTTTGTGATACATAAACCTGACTCACATGTATGTAGACTAAAGAAAGCTCTCTATGGACTTAAACAGGCTCCCAGGGTCTGGTATGAAAGAATTGACAACTATCTCTTGGGATTAGGATTTTCCAAGAATGAGGCCGACTCTAATCTCTACTTCAAGGTAATCAAAGGTGATATGCTAATAATTATTTTATATGTTGATGACCTACTGATAATAGGAGAAGATCACCTCATTGCTCAAGGGAAGCAGGATCTAATTTCTGAATTTGACATGAAAGACTTGGGCATTCTACACTACTTCCTAGGTTTAGAAGTATGGTAGAAATCAGAGGGCATTATACTAAACCAAAGGAAGTATACTATTGATATTCTAAAAATATTTGGAATGTTGGACTGTAGACCGATGTCTACACCTATGGAAACCAACCTTCACAAATTGAAAGAAGCAGCAACAAAATCCAAGTGTGCAGATCCAACCCTCTATAGATAGATGATTGGATCCTTGATGTATCTGGTTAACACCAGACTTGATATTTGCTATGCAGTGAATTTTCTCAGCCAGTTCATGTGTGATCCAAAGGAAATTCACTTAATGGCTGTGAAACATATTTTGAGATATCTTCAAGGCACTATTGGGTATGGTCTTCTTTACAAGAATGATCAACTAGATCTATATGGGTACTCTGATTCAGTTTGGGCTAGAAGTGTAACCGATTGAAAAAGCACATCAGGATGTTGATTTAGTTTAGGATCGGCTATGATCTCCTGGATTTGCAGAAAATAATCTTCAGTTGCACAGAGCTCAACAGAAGCCGAATACATTGCAGCCTCAATGGGAGCAAGAGAAGCAGTTTGGCTTCGTAAATTGCTTGTGGGACTCTTTGGTGAGCCCTTGAATCCTACAATTATTCATTGTGATAATCAGAGTTGTATCAAACTCTCTGTAAATCCTGTCTTTCATGATAGATCTAAGCATATTGAGATCCCCTATCATTATGTAAGAGATATGGTGGACATTCTCACCAAGCCTCTCTCTCGAATCAAGGTAGAGCACTTCAGGAAGAAACTTGGTATGGTTGAAATGTAATTTGTTATTTATGTTTGAAATACAAATTGTTTATAAATTGTACTAATATATAAAGATGTTTAATGTGTAAACTCTTTGTCATGTGTGTGACTCCATGACTTTATGGGCCTACTCCCCCTGTGTACATTATTGAAAGGTGACGATCTTTCTAATAATGAGCACTTGTATTTGACATTGTAAAGTGATGACTCTACAATGATAAACTATCATGATAGATATCATGTGACTTGATATCTGTGGACATGTCATGATAGTATCTCTTGGACACTTTGATTGATATCAAGGGACTTGATATCATTTGTAGATCATTGTGATCCTTAAGAGATAATCATGGTGGATATTTATATCTGTGGATATGCCATGAATTATGGTAGACATCATGTGACTTGATGTTAGTGCACATACCATAATAAAGATATGTTATGAAGAATGTCATGTGACTTGACAATATTGAGAAATCATACCATGTCTTAGATATCACATGTTAAGGTGATATCTCTACTTATCTGATTTGAAATATCTTCCCTAGCTAAGAGGGAGTGTTAATGAATGATAACTTCAGTCAGATATGAATGACGATTGCTGTAAGCATCATCATCATTCATACTTGATCAAAGTTTATCATTTATATTGAAATATTTTTGGAAAAACATTTAATCGAATTTATGAGCATACATATAAAATTCAAATTATATATATGATGTTATATTTTGTATTTCATTAATCAAAATTTACTTACTCATCTGCCACCTTGTAGAAGGGTATATATGAGTTATACTAAACAATGATAAACGACTTTATCATAAGCCGCACCCTAAGGGACACATCCCATGAGTGGACATATCTCCACTTGTGGAGACACATCCTCTCATGAGACATGCCTCTTAGGGGTGGGTCTCCTCTCTTATTTATGGCGGATCCTTCTTTGATATGCAAATATAGAAATCGAATAATGTTCTGCAATCAACACATTCAAAATAAGAAATTCAAATCTGGAAATTGAAAATCTGAATATAGAAGTTTGAGTAGTATTCTTACACTTAGAATTTTCATAAGTCCCTTAGTCTCGCAATTTGATTGAAGATTTGTCTACATTTACATTATTAAACCAATAATTATATTTGATCTTTATTTTTATTTTTTTTGTTTGCTTTCAACTGTGACTCATCCTCATTGGGCTGAAGAGCCCGAGCCAGGGACGAGGCTAACAAAACTTTATCTTTTTCACTCATGTTTAATTTTCAGGACCCTAAGGCTACTAATCGCCCGCCCAAATAGGCACAAATGATGTTTAAAGCTATCCAACTTGCCCACTAATGTGAGAAACTAGGGGGAGGCAATGCATAAGAGTTTTAAATATATATAAAAAAATGTATTAAAACACCGGAGGGGTAACACCTCTCTCCACAAGCTCAGGGTGGGCTTGCCCCTTCAACAGGGTCGCACTATCTCTTTCTTTTTATTGTTTGTGAGTACAATCTTATTCTCATTTTTCCTAATATTTGATGTATTTAGAATATTGTTCCTTGCAATCCATTTTCAAATGAAAAGGTCACAATTCATCATCCTTCTAATCGTACATATATATGTGTTTAAGCCTTATGAGCAGATTTATACCTTAGTGTTTTATGACTATCATCTAATGCCACAATGAAACAACAGTTTAGTAAGTGACTCATTATAACATCATTTCATCGCTAATTTCCTTCCAAAATATTCATTGTGCCATTTGTGGAGAAATACAAATGATTATACATAGCTACTTTCAAATAATACATAAGAATACTTCTTTATTCTAGACACTTTCTTTACAAACTCAAGAGTCTCTCTTTTTAATTTCAGTAGGATATTGATCCCTTAACCAAACATTCCATAATAGAAAGGATATATTGAAATACCCTACATGGCATGATAATGCATTTGACTTCCTTTATCAGATTTCTTCATTTAAGCATAATAGAAAACTCAGATTTCAACCTACATTGTTATAAATAATAATGAGAACAACTGACTCATTTTCTTTTTTTACATACCAATGAAATTAGCCTTCTCTTTACATTCCATTTTTAAAAAGAAATGCCAAAAAAAAACATTGAATACTACCATTGTAATGAGAATCCATAAGCTACATGCTAAGAAATGAGTCTTGCTCTATTCCAATCTCTTTCGTGTTACAAAAAAACACTAGCTTTCCATTTTACAAATGAGTTTAAAGAATTACAATGGACACACAAAACTGATTAAGGCTTGCTCTCCACCCTACCGTAATGGCGTCATGGAGCCTCGTGGGCTCTAGCCATACCCCCGAGCAAGGAATTATTTTAGCTCCATGATGATAAATGGAACCTTTTCTCATTTTTACAAAGGGATAAACTAGCATAACACAAATTTCATGCATCAAGGTCCTCTACCTTCTATTTTCAACTATGAGCCATACACTATGCCACTTTCTTTCAACCAATAAACAAGGGTGAACAGAAATAAGAACTTATCTCTTTTTTCTCTAGATGAAGGGATTGAACTCTTTTATCCATCTTTCCTCTCCAAGCTAAGCCATCTTGATCCTTCTCTTATGCCTCCACTAGAGTTCTCCAAAAGGAGAAGTGGGTAACACCCCACTCCTTCCTCTCCCAATATATAGAAATCACCCAAATTGTAACCCTTGGATGGGGAGGTGTGAATGTACCTCCCTCATCAATGAGGGTATTTTCCTTCTTTAATAGGGGTACATGCACTTGGACCCCCCCCTCAATCTTTTCACCCCATCTTTTACTCAAAATTCGTCACTCCTCATTATGAAGGATTTTTAGGAGTTAAATCATGTCCTTGGGGCCCTATTGCATGCCCACTTGACCCCTACCATCATAGTTTAGACCCTATGGGGTTTATTTATGTATCCCAACCCAAGAAATTGACCAAAAACCCACTTTAAAGACCCACTTAAGGTTCCATCCGAGTTTCACACTTGGATACAAGGGTTTCTATCCTTAACCTCAACTTACATCTCCCATGACACATAATTAATACCCTTTCAACCCAAAAGAATAAGCACAATAATTTTATTTCTTCCTAAACTCCAAAATAAGGAAATCCAATACATAACCACCAGAGGATGTCTTTCATTTTTTTTTTCTCATTGGTTTTCCCTTCTCGCATTGGCGCTCTTTCTTTCCTGCACATTACCAATGAAATCATAAGCAACATTCGTATGTCACATTAATTTGGTAACTGGAGTAACACTTAATTGTACAACAATTTCATTAAAATTCTAATTTATATTCATAGTTTACAAGTGCCTAATACCTTCATGGCAATGATAATAAAACATGTAAAAATGATATACAAGTACATTGTCACACAAACACACTATGCATTGTCTAAAATATATCTAAGCATCTATTTAGGAGAAATATAACAAAATTAAGATTGTATTATTCACATGTGAGGCGGGGTCTTACATCCCCCTCCCCTTAGCTTAGACTTCCTCCTGGAAGTCATTAAGGTTAGGAAATTAATCTCAATATAGCAAAGCGCATAAATCTATTCGAATATGAATTACTGTTGTCTTGATGAAGATTTCATAGAATTCAACCATTAAACACATTAAATAGTTCCCTTTCATAAATCAAACATCTAAATGCTTAGAAAAGAGTTTTCCATCATAGAACATTTATCCAACATAGTCACAATATAACAAATTTTAGTAGCCATCAATGTAGCTAACATTTTTTATTAGCAATTGCACCAACACATATCCAAACACCATAACATCCTTGGACACCCTTCAAGGTTCTCTTTTGCATCATAAACATCACTCATGATGTTAGAAAATACTTTCATTCTAATATAAATTCATGTCCCAAGAATAGTAGCCTCAATTTTATCTTTCACTTTCTTTCTCACATAGCAGTCAAGTACTTTCACATGTCATTTATTTACAAATTTACCAATACATCACAACAATTACACATAACTCACATCACAAGGCTCAATGGGGCTTACAAGGATGGAGATTCTTGGGTACCACAACCATCAGGAGAGACGGTCTCAAGGCCCTTCTCTAAGGACCCTTCCATACATCTCTTAGTTACCTTCCCTTGTTTGTATAAGGGGTTTAGCCTCCAAGAGTAAGGTACAAAAATAATAATCTTAGAACTAGGGGAGAATGGATTAATGACTGTCCCATACCAGTCCCATTTGCAACCCCTTTCAAATAATTCATAATTCCCCAATGTGTCTACTCCCCTATATGACCTGCCAGGGAACCCCCCGGGATATGGCAGTTTTACATGTCACATTACACAACACTTGCCAGCAGTTAAAAAAACAATAAGTAGCCTCAAACTGAGTAATATAAACCAACATTTCAATAGATAGAAAATTCTAAATTCAAGAGGAAAACTAAATAAAGATCAGTTGCAGTTGCATTTCAACATTCTAATCTTAATTCATAAACAAAAATTAAATACGTCCTTGAGGCAATGGACTATGAAAACTTTCAAATTGCTAAATAGCCCCAATAAAAGAAATGTAAAATCTAACACTGCTGGCATAAAGTAAAATAAAACACAATTAAGAAATTTCCAATAACAATAAAACTTTCACATTACGAGCACCATGTGACCTTGATAAAGCCACCTAAGGGGAGGAGGGGAATGGTGGTTAATAGCATGCAATAACTGGTGGTCCCTGACCACATAAATATGATAATGTGCAATATCATGGTGGACTCTTCCACATAGTATCAATGCCCTGCATTGCTAAAGTATCCAAAATCTATGATCAATATGGCCCAAGTAATTCCATCCTTTACCCATGGGTTGTAAACATCAAGGAGTAGGTTTGCACTATGAACCAACAAGCGTGGTTCTCATATGTGGGGGAGTAGGTTAGGAACACGTCCAGGGGAAACTATGGAGTTCCCACTTGGGGTTCTCTCACCCCTCAACCCCTATTCACACTAGCAAACATCTCAATCCCGTAGGGGAGCCGTACACTAGGGGTACACATTTAACATATGAAGAAGACTTACACATAGAATTACTTCACATTTCATTTATTAGACACACATTTACACATATCATGTTTACATTATTTCACAATTAACTGACTCACACAATAGACCATCACAAAGGGTACACATAAGGGATCGTACTTGATGTCCCTCACCCTTATCCCAAGTTAGATACCCAGTATCTTATCCTTGGGGAACAACACATTTATTGGTTTTTTTTTTTCACTTCACATGTCATAACACAACACACTTTACAAACTTTCCCATATTAGAGAACAAGGAAATAAACATAAAAACATTCTATTTCATTAGATAGTATTCACTTCTCACCTCAATTTTGGAAACATCTACTAACTTTGCATAAGTACAAGAAACCACTAGAAGATGTGCAACTGTAGCTTAACAATACATAGTTCACCACATTTTGCATCTTACTACATAAGTGTTTGACACCATATTTAATATCAAGATTGATTTTCTATATTTGTCCATGCCATTCTTCCTCTTTCATTCAACTATGCTTGTTATATTCACAATATATCAATGCGGTTAATTTCACTATATTTTCCAGAACATGCTAAAAAAGATTCCCCTACTTAATAAGGAAAATATTTAACCATTTTCATTTTAAGCTACCCAATATGAGATAGAAATCATAATCACTGCATAAAACACATGACATATAATGGAAGCATAATTCTCACAACTTACTAATATATTTTTACAATTCTTGCATTTCATTGATTAAACCATTTAATCAAATGTTACAATCATCATTTTTTTTACAATCTCAGTTCCATCTATCCCTGTAAAGGTACACAATGAGTAAAACCAATTCTTATAAGTTCTTACTATCTTTATGTTTTCTCCATACTAACCAACACACAACATTAGTTGCTTTTGTTTATTTATGTATGTTTGTTTCAACTCCCCAACTACTTAATTTACTTAAAATCACACATAATTCATTACAAAATTTAAAATAAAACACTTGATTAATGATCCTCATCCTTTAAGGGAAACACCTACTCGCGTAGGTGGTTAACTCCTACCTAATGTTTATACTTTCTTATTTCTTCTCTATTAAGTTTTTTTTTAGTCTATAGTAAGGTACATGAAGAGTAGAAGTAACATGTCCTAAATAACATTTTAACTCTAATTTCCATATTTTGACAAGGTCCTTTAGAAAGGTTTTATGTATAATTATTAAAAGGAAATAATTTTTAAATGCCATATCTATTGAACCTTGCAAATATATCTCAATTGAATCCTTCTACGCATTCACCTTTGGCTTGAATCTCAGTAATCAGTTTGTTTTGTTTGGTATTTAATCTTTTAACAAAACATAAGGGTTTGGTTGTCGCTGAACCTCCATTAAGTTTACTAGGCCACCATTTGTTTGAAAAAGTGTTTTAGTAACTTTAAAGTTTCACCCTTCAATTCCAAGTAAAATCTAGTTTTGACCCTTTTTCAGAGTAGGATTTACTATGCAACAGAAGGTTTCAATCATTGGTCTCAATTCATGGATGGGGTGATGGGTGGAAGAAGATTCATGGTGTGACTGGTTGTGGTATTGGCATTGGTTTCATCATAAGGATTCTTCGTGCTCCCTATGTTGACATTTGCTTGAGATGAAGTTTCCCCCAGTATGGTGGTAGTAGTGCCTTCATGCTTTGATTCCACTTGTTCCGAAAGCTCTTGTTTAGAATGCATTTCTTTGATAAATGACCATTGTAGATGATGTTATTGGAATTTTCTACTCTACTGACTTCAGAATATCCTGTTCTGTCTAACTTGTTTCCTTTAGTGGGTAATGCTAGATATCTTCATACATGAAGTCCTCAGTCTGAATTTGGGATATATCTGATTCTCATGTTGATAACTCTGTTTGACTATAGGAATCAATAACCTACTCTTTTTGTGTAATAATATTAGGAGTAAAGGAATCTTGTTCTGAATGAAGATCATCTACATGTCCATCCACAGAAAGAATCTCATGGGTAGATGGAGGAGTATGTGCTATGTGGATATGATCATCTTGTATCGATAGGAGAGTATCCATTAGAGTATTGTAGTAACTTGGGGATACAAATTCTTGATCTTGAATGATTTCAGAATTACTTTCGACATGCTTTGGATCAAATTCTTGACATGGGTCAATTTCAAAGGATGGATTGCTTACAAAGGGTTCTTGGATATCTTCATTAGGCATAGGAAGTGGCTCAATATCCTCTTGATCTTTGAGAGAATTTGGATCAAGTGTTGAATTGAAGATTCCTTCAATATCGACAATCATGAGGTCGAAGGATGTCAACATGTCTTGGAAAAGACCATTGCTAGACTTTGGTGAGAGATGTTGATCATGCTTTAGAATAAATTTTTGAGATATGTCCTCTCACTCATTAGGTGATGTAGAGACATTTTCAACATGATCATTGGTTGATGGATTGTTGATTACAGGATCAAATAATGTTAACACTCCTTGAAATGGATCATTGTCGAATATTGTTGAAGGATTCTTATCATGATCAAAAAGTGACTTGATGTATGTTGGTTTGATCTTTGGATGAGGTAGAAATATCTTCCATGTGTTCATTGATGGATAGGTCTTGATTATATGATTGTTGAATTGGATTGATACATGGAGTAGTTAACATTTTTTTGGGATTTTGAACAACATTTGCTTGTTGGGCTTGGTATTGGGCTTGAGCAACTTGTGCAGCTTGCTGAACAACTAGTTGTACAACTTGTCAGTTTTGGTTTTGTTGGAGTGCCTTCTGATAAGTAGCCTGCTGAGTGGCTTGTAACACAATGTTGTATTGGTTTGATGTGTTTGGTTTGGGTGGTGGTGGTGGTGGTGGCAGAGGTGGTTTTGGAATAGTGATTGTTGTGGTGATAAGAGGTTTCGTCATATTGATGATTGGTATTTGAGTGGTGGATGGTGTAATTGATGTGATTGGTCCTTGAGAGACCATGTTTTGAGATATTATGGGGGTGGTTGATGATATTGTGATTGCTTGTGCATTTGTCATCTGTTGTTGTGATGTCGACGACAAGTTCTGAAAGTTTGGCATGATGTTTGGGATGTTGGTTTGATTGATACTTGGTAAAGGGGGAAGCCCTAAGCCAAGGAGTGGTGTGGGTGATGATGGCAATGGTGGTTTTGGAATCATGTTGGATGTAGTGACAAGTCATTGAGATACGTTTGGAGTGATCATGAGGGTTTGAGATATGATGGGTGTGATAGGGGTGGTTGGAGTGATTGAGATGATAGGAATGATCAAAATGACTGAGGTGATAGATCCTTGGGAGACCATATTTTGATTTGTCAGGATTGATGTTGTCATTTGATTAGATACCATTTGCTGGTGCGATGTCGGTGGTATTCAAAGGATTTGATGTGATGGATTGATTGGTGTTAGGTGGATTGATTTGGATGGAGTGATTGGTGCTAGGTAAAGGGGGAAGCACTAAACCAAGGAATTATGTTGATATGGGTACTGGTGGTGGAGATGTCTCTTGGCACAATGACTCAACTATTTTGGTAAGTGTAGCAATTTGATCTCACCAAATTTGATCTTGATTTCGATCTTGACTCCCTTGATATAGTTGATTTGGTTTTTGTTCAAGCAGATTTGGGATGCATAATTGTGGTTTTTGAATGGGATCATGAAAAAATTGATTTTGGACAATGTTCTGATTTGGGATGATGTTCATATTTGGCATGATAGGTTGAAATTGAATATTGTTGTTGTTGGGAATCACATTGCCTTGATTTAGGTAACTTTGATTTTGCATGGTGTTACCTTGACTTCGATTAATACATGGAGTTGTTAACATCTTGTTTGGACTTTAAATAACATTTGTATGATTTTCAAACATATTTATCCCAAATTTTTCCAAGTGTGGATTCATGTTTGGTAATATTTTACTTGGTATATTCACTTTTGGCATGTATGGATTTGGTGGGATAATGCTGTTTTGTTCAAGACTCATGCATTGAGTATTTGGTTGATAGATTTGTAATGTTAGACTTGGATTTAAATCTACCATCAGAAAAGGTGTTCCAAGATTTAGATTGGTTAGACTCACATTTGTTGTACCATTGAGGTTTGTAGGAGATAATGATCCCATGTATGGATTGTATAAATGTGAGTTTTGAAAATCAATTGGCATTGTAAGGCTTTGATAGTTTGGTTGACTTGGATTACTCATGATATATGGATCAATTTTATATTCCATGTTCCTCTTGTGTTTTGACCTTGCTGTAAAAGTGACCTCTCATGTGTTTAGGACCAATGATGAGATGAAGGATGAAAAGGGGTTAATGATATGAGTGTTGAACGTTTAGGGACTTTGTATCAATGCTAGACTTAGGGCTTGATTTTGATTGTTTGAGTTGGATAATGAAATTGTAAACCCTAAGATGTTAGATGTTATCTTATGATGTACTTGTTCAAAGGGGTGCTAATTTAACTAGAGGTATGAGAAATGATGCATTCCCATACTCCTAACTAAACAAGGTGATTTTGATTTTGACGATTTACCCAAGTCTAGAATGATGTTTCCAAAGCTCTAAAGTTGCTTGTGTGATGGATGATAAATGTTTGAAATGGATGAAGTGTTTGATTTTAATCCTAAATGAACCTAAGAAGGACTTGTTTACAAGGCCAAGATTTTGAAGAACATGCTTTTCCCTTCAAACCAAAAGATCAATGTTTGCTCAAAATAACTTAAGACAAAAGATACACAAGCACATGTGTGGGGTTCAATTGATTTCATCTTAATTAGTGAATTTATTTTACCACAAACACTTCTTTGATTAGGTTTTCCAAACTAGATGTCCAATGTCTTAATTTCTTTGAATCCCATAAAGTATGTTATGTGGAATTTTGATGAATTCAAGGCAAGGGTTAACTATTGTTTAACTTTAGTAGAAAAATTGAGATGTAATCCAAGTGTTTAGAAACCTCTAAGGATAGAATCCCAAGGGCAAGCAATAACACATGGAATTGGGTCAATTGTCTTTGTCTCCTAAAGGGTTTGAAATTTTGATGATGATGTTTAAGTGTTTGTTTCCAAGATGTTTTCAAACAAGAAAATCATTTTGTAACCAAGAATAAGTACAACCCTATGGATATGAGAGATTGTATTTGTTGAGTCCCCACTTGGAAAAGTCTAGCTACACTTATCTTTAGTGAATGGTTAGATGCTTGACCCCACTGGCTCCCCTCCATGACACTCACTTATACGAGGCAGCCAAGCATCAACACCCAAGAAACTACCATGGCATGCTTTCCATTTCTACTAAAAGACTATAAAAGTGTGGGGCGGATTCAGAACGACCGTTCTTGCACCAACAAATAGATCAAAGATTTTGGCAATTCTAAAACATGAGTTTTAATTAGGACTTTCTGTTCGTGGAGATTGACCCATACAGTGAGAGTCCCTTTTCAAATCCATCTCGTTGGAGCTAGCCGCGTGATATTGGCGTTTATTCCAATACCCACATTTATATCCCGGTTGGAAATACTCTTGGCTTTAGAGTGTTACCAGTTGAGTCGCTCCCTTGGGTGAGTACTTTTTCCCCAAGGCAGGCCCTCTAAGATAAACAAAAGGGAGTAAAGACAATATTCGTAATTCGATTAGTCTTTATTTGCAACACAAAGAAGGAGAATGCACGTAATAATGCTCTACTGACACTCACACAATGTTTTGTTCAATTTTAAACCCAAAATGAAGTGTGGAGGTCATTGCTTTATCTCAACCTAAAATCACAAAAAAATGCCTTTTGATTCTCAAGATCGCTATAAAGCACGAGAGAAGCGCATACGTCCTTTTTTAATGAAGCTAGTTTAAGTAAGTCATCATGAAGACAAAGTTGCACTTGTTCATTTTAGAGCCACAAAGCAATTGTGAGTTATTTTTAAAGCACCAAAGGACAAATGAGAGTTGTTTTGTTCAATTGTTAACCAAAAAGACAAATAGTAGTAAGTTGTAGTCCTAATGTTCGTTTTAAGCCTTTGCAAAAATTGAAAAGGTTCTTTTCTAAAAGCCCAAACGAAATTAGTATCTTAAGAAAGAAGAGATAACAGTTTCCTAAGAGTGTTAAACAAACACTAAAGTGTTTAAAAATACTTTGATTTTGTGAAATACCATCATCATGCTTCTCTCTCTTTTGTTTTTAATTGATCCAACCTACAAGAAAGGAAATTAGTCAAATTCTACAAAATACAGAGGTTAAAAAGCAAAAAATAGAAGATAAACTTATCATTTGACCAAAGACACGTGCTAAAATGAAATTCCATTTTTTTACTCCTTGTCAGCGGCGCAACCCGTGACTGCATTGCAGTTTGATGTATCCAGTGATGTTGTATAGCGCCGCTTACCAGTCAACAGTGCTCTATACCCGAACCGGTGAGCTAAAATGTGACGCCTTTTTCACCAGTGTTGCTGTTTAAAATTTAAATTCAAAAATTTTAGGCAGGAAGGCTAAAGCATCGCAGTTTGGACTTTCTAGCGGTGCTATATGGCGACGCTGGAGAGCCATCGGTGCTAAACAGTGACACTGAGCTTCCAGCATTGGAATTTTCTTGTGCACAAAACAAAAATGCGAAATTTTTAGAAAAACATGATTAAAACAAGATGATGCCCTCCTTCTAGTGCCAAAATGTCGAACCCCAATCCTAGTACCTGCAAAACAACACAAACAAACATATTAGATGATGAAATGCAAGCAAGAACAAGGATTCCCCATGGAATCCATTTACAAAGTTCAAATTAGGAAAAACAATGAAGAATACAATTAAATAACAATAAAAGAGATTGAATCCTAATTAAACTAGCAAACTCATGATCCCATGGGGGAATTGGTGCCAATTTGATGTGAAAATTGGCCCTTTCCCAATTTTGAGATGGAAAAGTGGTTGGCAACCTCTCCTCAGTTCTCCCAATAGGAAATGTAGACATCGAAAATATACAGATTGATATCGCACACTTGATCCTGATCTACTAACATCACCTCATCCTGAATTATCCCTCTATCTAACCATTTGATCAAATAGCCTTATTTGATTAAAGTCATCATAAATCCCCTTTTAATTAAATAAATCCCTCGATTTAATTAAATCATCATCTCTGTGTAATTAGCTAGGTCATTTCATCTTCCTATCTTTATTTAGTTAAATAATCCATATTATTTGATTAAATCTCTAAAGTTCATCTAATTAAATTAAATAAATCAAACATTTATCTAATTTAATCTAACATCACCCCCTTTGGTTAAATAAATCAATAATATTTATTTAACTTGGTCTAAATCATTCTTTTCTCATTTTGAGTTATTTAAACCACAAATCTAAATCAAATAGTCAAATCACCTAATCTCCTCTTAAATTAATCAAATCCTGATTAATTTAATCTTAATCACTCAAATCCTCTAGATTTTGCAACTTGCACATGAAAATAAATTTAATTGATTTATAAGTCATCTATTTTCATTCAAAAAAGGCATCAAAGATGGAATATTCCTCAAATTTGAAATCTCCCCCCAAAAGGACTTGTCCCTTCCAACAAGGCATTTACTCTCTCTTACATGTCCTTTGCCTTGAGCCAAGTGGCATTCAATGCATTTTTTCTTCCCTCTTGCATGTCATTTCAACAAATTCAAAATTCAAAAATATGCATTTATTGGCACAATCATCAAAACTTGCACATCCTCTATCTACTCATAGGTTGACAAGTGGCATCTTGCCATTGGCTGAATGTTAGTCCCACATTGCTCTATTTTGAACATTCATCCATCTTGACATTCTATAAATAAGAGGTTAATCTCCTCATTTCATCATCCACAATTTATGCAAAGTTACTATACTCAAATCTTTAGCCATTTTCATCAATACCATTGAGTCCTTAGCTAGGTTATGCAGGTTTTTAGCTTGGAGCACTCACCATTCTTCATCAAAGTGGATCACTCTTCATCAACACATCAATCTTGCATTATTTGGAGTTGCGAAAGGGCCAATTTTCACATCAAATTGGCACCAATTCCCCCATGGGATCATGAGTTTGCTAGTTTAATTAGGATTCAATCTCTTTTATTGTTATCTCATTGTGTTCTTCATTGCATTTCCTAATTTGAACTTCATAAATGGATTTCATGGGGAATCCTTGTTCTTGCTTGCATTTCATCATCTAATGTGTTTCTTCTTATTGTTTTGCAGGTACTAGGATTGGGGTTCACACATTTGGCACTAGATAATTCAAGATGAGGCGATGTTAGTAGATCAGGATCGAGTGTGCGATATTAATCTGTATATTTTTGATGTCTATAGTTCCTATTGGGAGAACTAAGGAGAGGTTTCCAGCCACTTTTCCATCTCAATTTCTAACAATATAGCTTGCCCAAACGAACCGAGGTTACCTTTGGAAGTCCTTTCAAAGTTCAACTTGAACCATTTGATGCGAGGCGAGTGCTAGAACACCTCACAGCTCCTGGAGTGAGAGTTGATACCACCTATCTTGGATAGGGAATGGATTTTGAGGCCAAACCATGATCTCTTGAATTTGTAATCCCATTTAGTTAATTCATCCTTCAATGATGTATACTTCGCTACTTTGGCATTGGAGAATTCCACTATTTCTACCTCCACTTTATTCAAAAAGGAGGGAAGACACATCTCTTTACCCTGAAAAATATGTATATTACTCTCTTTCCATATTTTCCATGTCAGGATAGGAGGGTTGATTATCTAGAGGCTTGAGAACAATGCTTTCAAAAGGCTGAAAATATCATTTGGGAGAGCCCCAAACCATCCCAATTAGGCATAGAGCCATTACCAACACCCCTAGCCAAAACGACATCCTAGTAGAAGATAATTCAAACTCTCCTCACTACCCCAACATAGCTCACATCTAGAAGGACCATGGAAACCTAGCTTGATGTAAACTTGTCTCCTATTAAAAATTTATTTTGCAAAGTTTCCCACACAAAAGTGCCAACCTTTGGGAGGCACGATTTATGTCAACACAGATTAACAGAGAGATCAATTAAGTGAACATCCTTTTACAACATTTTGTATCCATCTTTTGCATTGTAAGCCCCTGATTGAGAGCCAGACAAAACCAACCTATCCTCCCCAGGATGGGAAAAAATTTTCCTGTGCTTTATAAGATCTTCTAATTGTCTCACCTCCAACTTAGGAAAACCCAAATTGCTTAAGTTTTTCTAGCTCCATGATTTCCAACCATTGTTCTTAACTTCCTAAAAATAATCACATACACACAAACCCCAATTTCTTTGAAGAACAACCTTGGTTTGTGTGACATTTAGAAAGTTGTATGAACTTGGGTAACCTCCCTAAGAGTCCTCCTAGAAGATGAAATTCCTACCCTCATGAATGTCTCATGATTTAGAAAATTAGTAATAAGAGATCTACATCTCCTTATAAAGTTCCAAATTCTAGATCCTCTAGGTAGTATGCTAGATGTCAATATTGTATTTTTCTCAGTGTTTCCCAAATACTTATGTTGAAGATTTCTTACCCATTTTTGGTTGGGGGATGTGTACATTTTCCACACCAACTTTGCACCCAAAGCCATATTTTGTTTTAGCATATCTTTCACCCCAACCCTACCAGCCTCTCTTGGCCTACTAATATTGTCCTAGGCAATAGAGGAATCTTCTTCTGTTCAGAGGAACCTTGCCAAAAATCCTTCTGAATCAAATCTTGGTTTATCTTTCTTGGCAATGATAGACAAGATAAAAGATGTATTGGTATTGTTGAGATTACCGCCTTCAGCATGGTTATTCACCTAGACCAAGACAACCAACTTCCTTTCCAAGAGGATAATTTGCTACTCATCTTCTCCCCTAAAGGATCCCAAATTTTTCCATTCCTTTGACCTTTGGCCAACTGAAGCTCTAGATATTTACATGGAAGCTGCCCCTCTGTGAACTTCAAAATAATTATTGTTTCTTTCTCTACCATTGGCCCAATGTTGAAGAAAAATACCATTGATTTGCTTGTGTTGAATTCTTACTAGAATATTTTGAGTACCTCTCCAAAATTTCCTTAAAATTCTTTTCCTCCCTTCTATTGGCAACACCAAACAACATGGTGTCATTAGCAAAATACTGATGAGAGATAGTTGAAAGATTGCTTGTGACTTGGATCCCTTCTAGATTACCTATGTCCACTTCTCTTTTGATCATCTTTCCTAGTGCTTCTACCATTAACATGAAGAGGAAGGGGGGCATAGGGTCCCCTTTCCTAATCCCTCTCGAGGATTCAAAAAAACCTTTTGGGGTGCCATTAATTAGGATTGAGAACTTCAAGCTAGCTATTGAATTAAAGACCCAATCTATTTGGGGCCTAGTGTCAAATCCAAATGCTTCTAAAAATTTACACAAGAAACACCAATTAGCCTTGCCATAGGATTTTTTGATTTCTAGCTTAATTAGCATGCTCTCCTTCCTTGTCTTTTCTACTAAATGAATTGCTTCTTGAGAAATAATCACACCTTCCAAAATTGATCTCCTAGGCACAAACATGGTCTATTCTTATGAAACTAAATTGGGAAGGAATCTTTTCAATCTATTTGCCATTGCCTTTGTCATGATTTTGTAGATTGTATTGCAAAGCAAGATTGGTCTAAATTCATCCAATGAGGTTGGTTTTTCTATTTTGGGGATCAGGGCTATGAAAGTATTATTCAATTCCTTGAGCACATTCCTTTAATTCCTTGAGTCTTCAATCACTTCTGCAACCTCATCCCCCACAATTCCCCAACACTACTGAAAGAAATAGGATGAGAAGCCATTTGGTATAGGAGCCTGATCTAGATGTAGTTGATCCAACACCACTTTGATTTCCTCTTTTGAGAAGCTAGCCATTAACATTTGATTATGCTCTCTCAACAACAATTTGGGAATCCCTTGAAGAATTCGTTGATGTGGTACTCTCACAAAGCATTCCCAATTGTTAAGCAAGTTTTTGAACAAGTCCACTGTATTTTCCACAACCTCTCCATCTTTTCTATCATGGAACCATCCCTTCTCTTTATTCTCTATATCCTATTAATGTCAATTACAAATCCTAGAAGATTTGTGGAAAAATTTGGTGTTTTTGTCCCCTTCTTTTATCCAAACCTCCTTGGACTTTTTCCTCCAAAAGATCTCCTCTTTAGCAAGAACCTCTTCATATTTCCTCATCAATTCCTTTTCCTTTAAAAATTTCTAACCATCCATTCCATGTTGGAATACCTCTTCATTCAAACCTTTGATTTTTTCCTCTAATTTACCCTTAACTTCAAATGTTTTTCTAAAGTGTTTCCTATTCCAAGTTCTTAACTATTGTTTGATCAATGTCAGTGTTTCCATCACACAAAACATCTTGGAACCAATTGATTTTTCTTCTTTCCACCATTGCTCAATCATTTTAAAGAAATTTGGATACTTAAGACACTTTTTTGAACTTCAATGGGCATTGGTAGGGCCTTTTGTCACCTAAGATATTTAGGTGAATGGGATAATGATTAGAGCCCGAATGCGGCACAATGCTCCTCTCCAGTGTGAAAGGAAAGTTCATCAAGTATCCTTTGAAAATAAACCTATCCAATTTCTCAACAATATTGCTAAAGCCTAGCCTCCTATTAGTCCATGTATAACAACTATTGGACAATTGGATTTCAATCAAAGCATTGTCTACCAAAAATTATTCAAAGTCTACTTGAGATTGCAATCTAGTTCGGCTACCACCCGTTTTCTCATGTGAATGCAGAATTGCACTAAAATCCCCTCCTATAATGAAACTCTAATTTGGCCCAACATTAATAAAATTCCCAATCCCAGTCCAAACCTCCCTCTTTTTGATGTGGGATGAAGAACCATAAACATTAACCAATGTAAATTACATATTGGCATTGAGACTTCTTACCTAGCATGCCAACTGGTGTTTGTTGCTTGCTACCTTTTCCACACAAACACTTTAAGATTTCCAAAAAGTGACCAAACCACCAAATGCTCCTTCTACATCTATTGCTTCTACATTTCAGAATTTCAATTTTCTCCTAAACATGTCTACCTCTTCTTTCACTAGCTTTTATTCTTGGATTATGAAAATGCCAACTTGAGACAACTCCATGAAACGCCTAACTAGGTGCCTATTGTTAGGGGCATTTAATTCCTTGACATTCCACAATGTGAACTTCATTGTTCCCTAAGAAGGGTAATGCCCTTCCCTAATCTCAACATCATGGTGATTTTAACTTGACCTTCTACCTCACCATCCAATAGTATTTTTTCTTGATTTTTCTTCCTACATTTTCCCTTACTCTTGCCACAATTTGGAGATTTCCTAGCTTCTTTTTGCTTAATTCCTAGTTTTTTGGGGCTTTCCATCTTAGTCTCTTCAGGGACCGTCTCTTCCAAAATTTGAATTGGCTATTTAGGTTCATTTTCTCCTCCTTCCATCTCCTTTACAACTTTCAAATTAGAGATAATTGCATTCTGATCATCTTCCCAATCACTTTCTATACCTCCCCCTTCCCCTATTGGTGGATTCCCCACTACTAGCTCCTTAGACGCATCTTTCCCCACAACAATAGGCTACTCCAACCCATCCTTCAATTTAATGAGACTAAGCAGTTCATTTCCCACCTCCAAGATGGAGTCCAACTCTTCCATTTCTTGATCTTGAATTGGGATCCCTTGAGTTGTTGCTAGAGTTACCTCCTCTAAACCTTTCCATGCCTCTTGATCCTATTCAAATGAGATTGTTAATACAAGTGTCCTGATGTTCCTTATCTCAGCTTTGTCATTACTCCCCTCGTGCTTCTCTTCTAATGTATTGGCTAACAATCCATTGGATGTTCCACAATCCATGTTTGTCACAATGATAACATAGTTGAAGGGCTTTACCACCCAACCACGAAGCTTACACTTCCTCAAAATTCTTCCAACTTGAAGAATACCTGACCCTGCATGGAAAGTTTAGCAAAAGAACAATCTACAAGGTGGAATC